>JAYJMH010036188.1:0-16008 GCA_036873815.1 Phacellophora camtschatica
TCATCACGTGATAAAAAATCTTTCTATTGTTTATTTTTCTATATATACAAACAACGTCTTTTATTTCATTTAGCTTATTTGAAATAGCAAGACTATTTTTAAATAATAAAAGATCTTAATTTGAAGCCCACTTACCTTAAAAGGCCGCCTTCACAAATTTTCGTTGGAAAGACTTCACTCAGAAAAACATATACCAAAATAACAAACTTACATAAACATTTGAGATCATTTTGTGGCGAAAAACCTTCGCCATATTACGGTGTTTTCTTCAAATTTACACAATTTTATCCACGAATAGATCAAAATAACTGTCTGTTGTTATTTTGTCATACAAATTTTGTTCCTTGGGTCTATATTCTCACATGTGGACGCACGTTCTCATGAGTCTTTGCAATACGTTTGCGCACTAAAGTGTAGTTATGTTGGATTTTCCTTCAAGTGATGAAAAATTCCACTCAAAGCCAAGACGATATAACAATATATTTTTCGCTCAACCTGTTCCGAAGGTCTGAGGGCAGAGGTTTTTATGCCAATGTTCAAAAACCCATTTCTCCACACTCGAATGGAAAATCAAAAACCGAGACGGTAGAAATTTAGAAATTTTATAAGCAAATCTAAGCAATTTGATTGGTCGAAAGCCAATATGTAAACAAATGCCCTTATTGTCGAAAACGAAATCTGCCCTTTATTGTCTTAATATAAAGATTCCGGAGCAAAAAGATCGGCTTCATCTAATTGCACGCCAACGGATTTTCACAGCACGAAAGTCGGATGAGACGTATTGAACTCGTCTGAAATTTGCAACCAGAACGCCTAAATCTGGAAATAAAAGGCAATCGGATATGAATTAGCACCAAGTAAGATTAACCCTTCGAACTCCAGGGCACAATCATGTTTCTTTTTTTTTTATATTTTCCAGTTTGAGGAATATCAATAGTGATATTGTCCTTGTCTAAATAACTTTCTCTAGCAATGTTTCCCACTATTTCAAATGTAATCGGTTTCTGTGTTCCCGAAGATTCATTTTGTTCCAGGTAACTTTTGAAATATGCAAACAATTGGTAGATGACTGGGTTTTGGTTACTGAAGATGAGATATCATCAGCTGTTTATAATATGTTGCATGAACACTGCAAGGTTAGTGTATTTCTTTTATTTTAAATTTCCTTCATTTGAACTATTTCTTTGAAGTTTTATGAATTGTTTACGAACAAGCTATTTTTTACTTTTTATTCTTGGGGATGAACCAAAATTACCTCATCTTTTATATATTAATTATTAATTATATGATCTCATCAAAATTATCTTATAAAGAATTGTTTTTTTTTATCATATAAAGAACGGTTAAATTGATTCATGTTAAATTATCACATTAAACTTGCGCCTTTGCAAAATCACAAAAAATAATTAATTTTAGATGCCAATCTCATCTCGTTTTGCAGCTACCGTAATGTCCGGTGTATAGGTCGACTTGATGTATAAGTCAAGGTACTGATTTTGAGCTTTAAAAGTGTATAAGTCGATTGTCTTTCATTTGGTTGAAGAAACTTAAAAAGTTCAAAATAACAAGCTAATGATCAAAAATATCAAAAAGGTTTCTGTTCTCCCATATATTAAAAGAAAAAACCTGAATGAAACCGGAATACAAACTTTCACCAAACTCGCCAGAAAATGCATTTAAATAAAAATTTCAAATGTTCTTTGAAACCATTGCATTGCAGTTCGAACAGTCGCACACGATCATAACAGAATGGAAAATTTGGGAAAGTTGATTTTTAAAATTTTATTCAAATGGTATCCGGTGTATAAGTAGATTTCCTATTTCCTACCCAAAATTTCGCATTTAAAAATTCGACTTTTTCACCGGACAATAAGTTAGTTAGGTAAACTCCTGGTCAAGCTATGAGTTATTGGCCCCGTCGATGTGTTACTTTCTCGAAACAAGGCACTTACTTGTGTTCTTTTGCACTTCCTGCCAATATTTGTGCATCGATTAAATATCGTTTTTCTGTTGTCTCTTAGTCATTATTTTCCACTGCTCCATCTTCCAAACCACTATTGCTATTTCAAAAGTTAGAACAGTGCAGGCAATCAAACAATCAAACCCAAATTGCACCCCAAAACCTAATATTCATCGATCTTCAGTTGACTGTTGGATCGTTTGACCTCCATGTTGGGTCATCCAACATTATGTGCAGTGATATTGGATCAAATTTGCTCGATATCGAAAATAAGCCAACATTGTTTTCAACTGTTTGGGAAAATAGTGGATCGTTTGATTACTAAACAACTTTATCCAATGCGCTCACACGCACAGGCCTGAATTTACTCGCTAAAATTCCGAGGAGGGGTAGGGGCACATCCTTATATATGGGTACAGGTATGTGCCGCCGATAAGGATGGGGTTAAAGGCAGTAAATTCTCTAAAAACGGGTATGATTTTTGGCAAAAACATTGGTTTAGATAATAAAAACTGTCCTCAATGATGGATGTTTTGGAATAAACACAACATTAATGTTGAGTACACAAGAACTTTTGGACATTCTTGGTATACAAGAAAGATGGGTTTATGGCACACTCCCCTACCGACAAAATTCAATATTTGTTTTCACGTGGTTATTAAAAAAAAAACATATACATCCCATTATCTGGTCTTTCCCCCCCTTTTTTAGGGCCTCTTATCGTCTTTTTATAACCCAATAATAGCTAACAAACGTTTGTTTTACGGTTTTGTTGCTCTTTGAAAAATTGTGCAATTTTGTGTCGCCTGCAGAGAATTTATCCACTTTCTTTTGTTGACTGACCAAAGCTTCCATCTGGAAATCAAAACAAAACTCAAAGCACACGCTTCGCAAAATGCTCGGTCGGTTCGGAAATAAAAGCATTGCTTTGGTTATTTGCAAGGCAAGAAAGAATGCATGTTACATATCTTAAAGAGAGACAAATTAAGAATGATCGAGTATCACGTTGAAAATCTCGTTTGTCTAAAAAGAAACAACGGCATATCATGATTGAACTTCCAGATAATTATTTCTCGCTTAGCATGGTAACATATTGAAACATGAATTAAGCAAATTGGATCCGAGTATATCAAGCACTGTGGTTTTTTAGAAACATATTTATTTTGACTCATCGGGTAAAATTCGTAAAATGTGCCATTTCATGAGGGACTTGTCACATTATTAAAAGACAAGAAATTTTGCAGATTGGTAGTTGAATCGAGTTTTGATAATGTTATTTTAGGTAGTTGAAGGAGCTGCTGGTGTGGCCATTGCCTCGTTTCTAAAAACAAAAGACCAATACAGAGAGAAAAATATTGTAGTAGTAAGCTGTGGTGCAAATATTTCCGTGGATAAGTTACGGAACATCATTGCAAAGCATCACAAATAGAAAAGTTATCGATTGATGTGAAGTATTGAAAGAAAACAAAGTTGCTGATAGATTAATGCACTTTATTAGTTTTCCTCAATTGGAGCGAAATTCAAGTAATATTTTAAAGGGAACTATAATTTTAAATCTATTAAATGTTATTGATTGAAATATGACAGGTCAAGAAAATGTATAGATGAGAAACATTTGTAACTATTGACTTTCTTTCTGATGTGGTTATTGGCCCCGTCGATGTGTTACTTTCTCGAAACAAGGCACTTACTTGTGTTCTTTTGTATCTGTTGTACTTTCTGCCAATATTTGTGCATCGATTAAATATCGTTTTATTCAGCCTTCCTTTTAGTCTCTGCACCCAAAAAGAAGATTTTAAGAAGACCCTGTCGAAAGGATCTGGTCCCCTTAATAAATTTTTGCAAAAACGTTTTAACTGGCAATAATCAATCTTTCTCGAAATGTCACGTGGTACGATATAAAACTGCAACCGTACGATATATTTCTGTACAAAACTGTACGATATATTTCTTGAAACCTAGTCTCAGACATCAGCTTAAAATATATTGTATTACGTTTATATTCGTTACAGAATGAGTAACAAAAATGACAATATCACAATTTGTTGATGGTTTTTCTTTTAGTATTCCTACTGGTAATATCTGATTGTGCTATGAAGTGCTATTTTGTCGTTAGATGACTTTTCATATCTCATAACGAGTTTAAATATCCATTTATCAAGTGATTTACACAAATATTTTGACGTTACAATTTGACACACGCCAACGGTTTTATCATCAATCAAAACTATTTCAGGATCTTAAAGTGTGTGTCATACTATTCGTGCCAAGGATCAATGTAATGCACAAATGATGGGATTTTCATAACTTTTCCATCAAATCGAACAGGAAAACAAATCTGGCAAAATAATAACTTAGTGAAGCTGACCACCACGTCGTCGAGCATTTGCGTATGAATTTTCATCTTTTTTGTCCTGTTCCAGTTTCACCATGTCATCAATTCTAAGGATAGTAATCGCAGCTTCTGTTGCAAACTTTAAGCATTTGACCTTCCCCATACCGGGTTCTAAGACTCCTGTTTTCTTGTTATCGCGTACCACACCTTTCACCAAATCCAATCCAATCCTGGAAAATAATTAGATATCATTGAAACACAAGTAACAAACTGGTTCAATATAGCAAGGTAAACAATGTTATGGGACATGAAACCATAGTTTTTAGAATAAGTTTTAACACTTTTATCAGTTCTTTTTATACGAAATTTGGAGAATCGTACGAAAATGATAACATTTGACATGAATTTGAAATTGATAAACCTCCAACTAAACTGAATTTACGGTAAATGTTTGCATCTTAAAAATGGAGCTGAACAAAACTAAACAATTTATTAATATGAGGAAATTCATTCATAAAATCTTGTCGAGACAACTATTCTAGGAACATCAAGACAAGATTTTATGAATGACTTTTCTCACAGTAATCAATTTTTTTAAATTTCTTCAGCTCAATTTTTAAGATGCTGACATATTTACCGTAAATTCCTGACATTAAAAAAATGTTTACACACTTATGTGCTCGTTTTCCCAAGAAGTAAGAGAAATTAGAAGATAATTATTTGCCCAGCTCTAATTTCCAAGGAAATAATGTGAAATTATTTAACATATTCAGACAATTTTCAAACCAATATAGCACACCCACATAAGTTGGTACCTCGCTGCGACACTGTCAGTCTTTGGGGGTACGTTTGTCACAATTGTCATGAAGACTGTTAGAGTGATTACTAAACTAAAAAATTACCATTTAAGTTCCGCTTTCTCTTTATGTAGTTGTGATGTATTGTGATATGCTCTAAGTTTGGAAACCAAATCGGCAGCATCTTTGGCAGCATTGACAGACAGAATCTTAGGAATTATTAACAGAGAATTGGCAAATTCTGCAATTGCGAGTTGTTCTCGAGATGCCTGAAAAACATTTAAGTTTTAATGTGATTATTAATCATTATGTACCTTCAAATATTCATCAATCGAAGGCCAAGCCCAACTCAAGTTTTAAGACATTAATCCTTCCACCATAGCAAGTTTTTACTCAAAGTACTTACCAAAGATGTCGCGAAATTTTCAAGGTAAATTGACAAAGCAGCTTCAACTGCTCCACCACCAGCAACGACCGACTTTGATTCCATCACTCTCTTTACTGAACACAAAGCATCGTGAAGGGAGCGCTCCATTTCATCAAGCATGAAATCATTTGCACCACGCAGAATGATTGATGCAGCAGACTTCACTTTCGGCCTGAAAAAATTTAATTCCTAAACTAGATTCCAAACAAAATTAATGTTAGCACTACTGGTATGCTTTTAGTCACGCTGCCCTTCGCTTTAGTGAGAAGTGAGCTGCAATCTTGAAAAATTTGTTCTTGAAAATTGAATAATTACCTAAATGATGTTTGTCAAAATTATTTCAAAATTCCAAGAAAAATCAACGAAATTATCACCACAAAGTTTCGGGATGAAAAAGTTCGGGCAAACAACTCAGGACAGAGAGTTTCGGAGGAATCTTTTAGCAGAACTGGCACAGTTTCTGTTTTTCAGTTAATCAATAAATTTTTCTAATGGAAAAGAGCTCTATTTGCCTAATTGCCCTGCAATTTTAAGTTTTTTAGCAAAACTATTCTACACAGAAATATTTCCAATTGTTTTTGTAGGGTTGAAGTTTCGGACAAACATTTGTCTGAAAGTGAGATTACCTAAAAGTTCTCAATGTCATTGTATTTCTTTTCAGGCTGCAATTGTGGAACTTTTTCTTAATTTCAAACTAGAAACTTACGCCTTAATGAGGATGAGCTCATCATCACAAATTCTCTCTTGTACAACCTCTTCGGCTTGGCCCAGCAAAGCAGCATCGTAGCTTTCCTCTCCTTCCAGATTTGCTAAACTTACCACGATAGTAGCTGTAATAAATTGCAACCTTAAATATATGCGAAACGTTGTGTACCATTTTTAGATAAAATTACTGCAAAATAAATATCACAATAATACCTTTACATGTTGGTGTATTTTTCAAGTTGGCTGTACAGTTAGAGGCATAACTTTAAAATTTTCTCATTCCAATTTTAACGCATTTAAATGCGATGTGAACTTAAATTTATTCTTATGTTTATATATAAATATACATTGTATTTAATTGTTACCGAGTACCGGAGGACGCTAAAATTTTTGTGATGAAAAGCTTTTACAAATTTACAACATACCTCCTGTGGCTCTCGCAATTCTTTTCAAATCAGGTTTCTTGCATCGCCTAACAGCCATTGCCCCAGCTTCCACAAAATACTTTAAACACAAATCATCAATGCCCCCAGTCGTCAACACCACATTAGCGCCGGTTGCAAATATTTTTTGAATTCTTTCTTTTGTTATGTCTGCCTCTCTGCAAATACAAATCAAAGTATAATTTGAGTAAAAGACTCTTGATAACCAGTCAGAAGATAGAAAAAATCGGAAAACCATAAATCACTAATGCTCAAATTATATATATTGTTAATTTTCTTGTTTGTGTATTTTGAGACTCTAATAATCTTTAATACGCCAGATCACAAGAGAAGAATGACAACATAAATAAATATGCAAAAAACATCACCTGGTTCTAATTGCATCAAGTTTCTCAGGGTCTTCAATTAATACTTGCACTCCAAGATGCAGTTTCGTTTTTTGTAAACTAAAGTCTAAGCATGCAATTTTGGCATTTGTTATCTTTTTAGGCATTCCTAATTTAGAAAAAAATACAACGGCTAAGTTGAACATTACAAAAACACAATATAAACTGTATACACAAAGAAAAGATCATAGCATTTAGCTGATTACACTCAAAATAATTACGATTTCTCAATTCACTGGGAGACACGTCTAGCAACAAATTTGCTTGAGATATTGTTCTAAAATAACATAGAGGAAAAATGTTTCTCCTGCTGACCAAAAAGCAGTTTGCGCCTGCCCATCTTTGTTGATTTCAAAAATTTTGAATTTTGAGGGAAAGACGATGAATGTGTAAAATGATCTTGAGAGCATATTTTGAGGCAAATGATTTAATTTACAGCATTATTTTCGAGAAGTACCGGTCGTTTGGCATGGGGTGGTAGAAGGGAAAGTGAAAAAACGCGGAAGTGAAAACCAAATAACCACGAAAAGACCAGAAGACAGAGCCCTTAGTGCCAGCAACGACATATGTAAAATTCATCGGTCCATCCATGAGCGAAAAATATTGAGTTTCAGTGAAAGTATATTTTTGTCGTGAAGAAAACACAAGTGTTGTTTTCTCCACTGCTAGAGCCTCTCTCCGCCATGAACAGAAAATGAAAGCGTGAAATAGTGCGCTTTGATTTGTTCTTTTTGCGAAATTACGTCATATGTAAACAAATCATTTTATTGGCTAATACAAAATCTGCCCTTGTTCAAGCACAAAAAACTTTAAAATTGCCACAAAATTTATTATTCTGTTCGAATTTCATATCAGTGGATGGGTTGGTAGGAAGAAAATATTCACTTGCTTATATTTTGTAAGTTGCAACTTTCGCGATATTGGTTTTATTTATTGTTTGTAGCCTTCAAAACAATAATCACCGGAGCAATGACACCACCGGTAATAATATTAGGGAGCAATCCCGTAACATATCACTTCATAGCATTTTTTCAAAGATGCAACTCAATTTCAAAACCTGTTTAATGAATTTGCCCGAGATTAAAAAACATTTTTTTTCTGTGCTATCTAAAAGATGATCCATAAATGTTATAGACTTAAACGTTGATATGATACATTCCATTAGAAGTCCAATTATTGCTGAATAAACTGACTTTGGCCAATTTGTGTTCAGGACAAAGCTATGACTACATGCAACGGTTAGTTTAGGGATTGTTTGATGCCTACCATAGCGTCATCATTTATTAAAAATACTAAAAGCATAAGACAAAATACTGAAAATCTATGCAAAAAAAATCTGGATACCATAAGTAACGTTTACATAACAATCATGATACAACCAGAAAACTACATTTTTATAGGGGGAAATACATGTTTTTATAATTTTAAAATTACTATTCTTGAACAATTTACTTTGCCACTATGAAGAGCATTAACATCGGCGATAAATAGTGATGATCGCGATTACCAACTAATACCTTTTTAGCTGCTAACGAAGAAGTGGTATAAAATTCTACCAGCACACGATCCTGTATGTTCCCTCGCAAACTCCCAATGGCTTTAAGTGTTATAAAATTTCTTTTCGCAAAACGTACACAGAATCCACCTATGTTCACAGACCCACCTATCACATAAGTTTTGGCAATTCGCCATAAACGCTAAATAGAAATACCTTTTGAGGTCTAAGTTCAAACAAAAAGTAAGAAATTTGAAAATTACCTTCAGAAGCAACAGTGCAGTTTAGAGCATAACCCGCAACCAATGTGCTTTGTTTCATATTTCCTCCATGGGCTTTTAGAATGTTTACGGCTTTAACTGGTACTTTAGTTTCTCCTTTAATTGTAGTTCTCTTTACTGCCGTTGCAGCATCAACAATCATCTCAGCGAAAAAATCGGAATCCACCCCAACTAGTTTTGATGACATTGAAGTTCTAGCGATATTAAGGTAAGAATCACGACCAATCTCGTCTGTGCTTACTGAAAGGTGATCTAATATGTATTTGCAAGCTTCCCTGTTAATATTAAAAAATGATATGAATATATAAAAGGTGGCCAAAAATGTCTTCCAGTCATATGCAAAAGCAATATGTCATGTCAAATTTAGTTTGATTACAATCTCAAATTATGCTCAAAACAAATTATCAAAGCTATTTGAACATCATCAAGTCTTCACAACAATCTTTGCCTGTTGAAAAATAGAAATCAAATTCTTAAATAATCACAAAAGCTCCATTAAGCTCTCAAGTAGGGCGGCTTATTTAAATTTG
This sequence comes from Phacellophora camtschatica, assembly GCA_036873815.1. Taxonomy (NCBI): domain Eukaryota; kingdom Metazoa; phylum Cnidaria; class Scyphozoa; order Semaeostomeae; family Ulmaridae; genus Phacellophora; species Phacellophora camtschatica. The sequence goes on from JAYJMH010036188.1 coordinate 9,360, forward strand.
CATGTTCGATAGGGGGCTTAAAGAAGAAGAGTGGGTTTATTAGAGAGGGAGGCTTATTAACAAAATTAACATCAAGGCTATAATAGGTCTTTATTGCAATTTCGGAAAATTGAAACTTTTCAGGAAATCATTGATTTTGGAGATCTCGATAATAAAACGTAGAAAAAGTATTTTTGTCTCAGTTAATGTTTGACCAACAATTTACCGCTTAAATCAAGAAAATGGAGCCAGTGGCTTTTTACAGGTGGTAAAACGGGAAAACATTCTTTGGGGGCTTATTAGAGAGGGGCATATTTCCAATTTGGGCTACAAACGGGGGTGGCCAATTAGGCACAAGGCTCAATGGGGATGGCTTAATAGAGCTTTTGTAAAATTAGAATTTAAAAGTAATAACTATTCAATTCGATATTCAAGGAAGCAATCATCATGCTGTACATTTCTTGCTGTATTGGGGCATCTGAAACTTTTTAAATTGATTGAAAAATAAAGATAATCATTCTCCTTTTGTCTTTGCAAAACTTTGAAACCATGCAATATAAAGAATATACCTGCATGCTAATCTATATCCACTGATAATGCTAGTTGGGTGAATTTTAAATTTTATCAATTCATTTGCATTTTTCAAAAGTTCCGCTGCAATGATCACCTGAAATAGTTAAAAAAAATCAATATAAATTACATTTAAATTGATAAACAGGGGCACATAATACTAACTTAAAGCTCTACAATAAATTTGGGATTTTACTTAATTGGTATTTTTTCAAGATGATTTTATGGATAGAAATAAACCGTATTATTATTATCGAAATCAGGACAGCTGTGATGATCGTAAGGAAGTCTTTACATTTTAACATGCAGCAACTAGACCATGCAAATCCATAGCACGAATGAATTACCTAAACAACCTAAAAAAGGTATAGGCAACAATATATTTAGAATTGGCATTTTTATCTGACAGTATATATCAAAACATTGCACAAGATAAAATTAAATTTGGTAAATTATCAAATCAAACCGGCCAAGTAGTTAGCCATTTACACAGGGTGGGTCAAAAACGGAGCAAGGATACAGTGTAATGTTTTTTGACCATAAATAGAAACAGTTGATTACAAACTCGTTTAAAAAATTAACTTAGATTGCGATATCGTACAAACCTCTAAGACAATGTTTAGGCATAAAAATTGTAAAAAAAACTGCCCCAAAATAACAGCTTCTGTGACTGTCTGGTTATTTGTATAACCCCCGGAATATTAAAACAATGCGTATCACAGGGTGTCACACTGAGAGATCTTACACTTGCTTAAGACAAAGAAAAATGTTAAGAGCGCATTACAAAGAAAAAAGTACCACTCAGCTAAACCAAGAACTGGCCACAGCATGCCAGAGGCCTAAAGAGACCCCAGAAGGGTTCTTGCTAAAATCACTGGAGAAAAAAAATTCTTTTTTCGAGTCAGGAAACTGGCATAACTTTAAATTATGACTGAAATCTGGTGCAAAGCATGTTCTTGACAGCTATTCAAACTGGGCTCAGAGATGAAAATATTCCCATCAAAATTCGCTCACTCCTACAGCAAACAAATATATCTGATGAAGCACCAAGCACAAATATATCTGATGATGCGCCAAGCAGGGAAGCCCATACCTTGCAAGAATAGCAAGTGTAAGTGCCTGAAACTGTATGACCCGTGTCCCGTGCTAGAAACAAGTCATCTCGAAACTTACTTACGTACCGGATCCCAGCATTCATAACACCGTGGGGTTTGTTTGAATGGAATCAAATCCCATTTGGATTAACTAATGCACCAGCTGTGTTTGAAAGACACATAGAAGATATATTGAGAGACCTATCTGGCACAGTTGCTACACTATACCTAAAAGACAATATAATATTAAGCAAAATATTTGATGAGCAGGTAGATCATGTCAAGAAAGTTTTACAAAGAATTTAAATGAACTCAGAATCAAACTGAAAGGAAGAAAATGTGAATTGTTCAAGAGAGAAGTTTGATTCTTAGGCAGGATTGTAACAGAACACGGTTACAAAATGGATGAAAAGAATATGGGTGATGTCACTAGGTTACTGGGTCATGAGCCGAAGACCGTAGGTGATGTAAGGAAAATGTTAGGATTGCTACCATACTATCTTTTGCAACGAGGGAAAAATCCTCAAACGAGTTGTTGGTTGTGGACAAAAATTTGAAAACGAATATGAGAACAAATAACGAACAAATTTACTCCAATGCACCAATACAGTGAACAGAAAGACATCAAAATTTATTAGCTGATATTATTAACTCTCTAACAAAACCACCATTATTAGCATATCCTGATCATGAAAAACCCTACATACTCGATACTAATGCATTTCAAGAAGGGCCAAGGGCAGCGTTGTATCAGAATTGATAAATAGAGTGTATTGTTTACTGGCATTATCAAAAGTACGATGGCAAAGGGAAACAAAGTCGAGATTTCAATGTTTTTGAGTTAGGGAAAAGATGAGGTGATTGGTTACAAGACGGAAAAGTAAGGCTTACTTCAATTTTGTATGGTGCCTATGCCTAAATTTTAAGGTTTCTTTTGTCAGACTGGAGATTAAGCACATCACACAAATTGATAGAAATGTGTTTGTGCATTGCCATGAATAAAAATATTTAGACAGGACAAGAAAGAGAAGAAATATTGAAACATGCAACAGAACTAGTACAAAAGAAATGTGCAACTGGTACAAAATAAAGCTTGATATGATTAAGTAGCTGATATATGTATATACCAAAGTGTCTAGAGAGTGTCTCATGGAAATGAAGATGAAAAAGATAAGGATAGCAAAGAAGAAATTAATAAACTTGTAATTAATTATGTTTTTCACATTATTACTTCACGATGGATTGTTGTTCTAATCCTATTTCTACTGTTCATTTTTTGAAGATTGTTTTGTGTTTTATCTGAGGTATTTACTGGCTACTTCAACAACTTGATAGATTCTCATCAGATCTTTCAAATTTCCAGACATGCTGTTTTTAGATCAAACACCAATCACATGCCAAAACTTTCCAAGCTGTGCAATTTCAAGCATGCCACCAAATTCTATATTACCAGGACTCAAATGTCCCATACATTTTTCACTTCCAATACTTGCTTACCTTTTACTACTATTGTTCCACTGACAGAAGATAATTTTAATATCCAGTGTATAGCGTTTTAGCTTTTTTTACTGAACTAACTGTTTATTATGCTTTTTAATTTAAGGATCCAATTAAATTATCTTAGTAACTTACCACAGATGTTGTACCATCACCAACTTCTTGGTCTTGCAAATCAGCAAGTTCACAGATAATTTTTGCAGCTGGATGTTCCACTTCCAAAAGCTTCAAAATAGTCGCACCATCATTTGTAATTGTTACATCCTAAAGAATGTCAAAATATAAAAAATGCCTGTTCAGCAGAAATTATATTCAAAGAAAAAAACTAAGATAATGGCAAGAACAACTAATTATAAGAAATAAAACAAAATGTAACAAAACATGATTGTATGCACTGCTCCTTACCCCAACATCATCCACAAGCATTTTATCTAAGCCAACAGGACCCAGAGAACTTTTCACAATGTTTGCAACAGCTGATACTGCCATAACTAAAAACAACGAAATTTTTTTTATAATATTTGCAGCAAGGGTAATTTCAAGATACCATGGAACACCAATACATTTGAGGCAATATATACAAAATAAACTTGACAGTTTTGCAAAGAAACAAATAATCAGGATGCTCCTTTGCTTATAGTTTTGAGAAATTTCGCTGCAATGCTCATTTGCAAGAATTCTTAAAATCAGTGTGAACTTCAACCAAGTATGAACCAACTTGTTCAGCCTTGCAATGATATCAATGTAAAAGCACATGAAGTATCAAATCATGAGATTGAAATGCTACACAAAACATATCTTCATAATGCAAATGTTTTCCTTTTTGGAAAACATGAGCACACGTGCTTCACCAAACATAACATTGTGGGGTTGGTTTACCAAAAATGGCAAAAAATGATGCGAGTTTGATCGGAAATCGGGTTGAAGGCTCAACTTCAAGTCATGGGAGAAAGAATTGCATGGTTTAAATCCTATTTATCAGACAGAAATCCATACGTTTCGATCAATGGTAAAAACTCTGCTATCCTGAAAATAACATGTGGTGTGCCTCAGGGATCAGTACTCGGACCTCTGCTCTTCTTACTGTTAATTACTGACTTGCCAAATGTTTAAAAAAAACTGAGATTCTATCTTTTTGCAGATGATACAAATATTTATTTCGAGTCTGAATCACTAGATAAACTAGTTAAAAAAGTTAATACTGAACTTAAATCTGTGAAAAGATGGCTTGATGCAAATAAACTCTCATTAAATATAAACAAAACTAATTATGTTATCTTTCATTCTTCTGCAGTTTCTGTCCCTCCTGATATTACAATAAAAATAGGGAAAAAACATATTTGCAGAGCAAAATATGTTAAATTTCTTGTCCTTCTCCAGGATGAACATCTCAGTTGGAAATATCATCTCAACGAACTATCAAAATAACTAGGGAGAACGTGTGGTGTTCTTTTTAAAATTAGAAATCTCCTTCCAACAGGTATTTTGATATGTATTTATAACGCTTTATTTATGTCATTCCTTCAGTATGACATTACTGTTTGGGGACAAACATTTGCCTCCTTTATAGAGCCATTATAAATTGCAAAAAGAGCAGTGAGAGCAATCTCGTACCAAAACTATCTTTCTCCTTTTCTTCCTATTTTTAGAGACTTTTTAGAGACTTTTTAGAAATTAGTTAGACTTTCAGAAATTTTTAAACTTAAATTATTAGCTTTTGTTTATGAATCAACAAATGAGTTAAAACCCCTTTGTTTTCAGGATTTCTTTTATTTAAATTCATCTATTTATCAGTGTGCAACAAGGCAGTCCACTCGAGGTGATTTCTTTTTGACAAAGAAAAACACACCACAATATGGTTTGAGATCCATTCGGTATATGGGGCAAAGCTATGGAATGATTTGCCCATAGCAATTAGAAATTCCTATTCAAAATGTTTATTTAAAAGGAAACTTAAAATATATTTACAAAAATTGCTTAAAATGCCATTGTAAATATCTTAAACTCATATTTCAAATCTTTGATTGGCCAATTTAAATATTTAGTTAACCTTAACTTAAATTTAATAGGTTTTATGACAGGGAGACTCTCTTCTCGTTAGTTTATCTACTTTGAGAGCTCCTCCTTTAAGAATTCTGCTATATGTATCAACAGATATCTTTATTTAATTATTTACTATTGTATTACTTTATCATACTAATTTGTATTTTTTTTCTCTACTGGTTGTATTTGTTGAGTTGTATTTAATGTAGTGGAATTTGAATTATATATTTATTCAAAATATGCAGTTTAATTTTTTCATAAACAAATGCTAGGGGATTAGACACAAAGCAGCAATATGGACCCTTTTGATAAGAACATCACGCTGAAAATGGTAATAGTACCATATTAATAAGAACCTATTCAGTCTAATTATAAAAGAAGGTACGTTTTGTTTGCTGAGTTTTACTATATTTGTAGCATTGTTGTATCTTTACTTATTTGTAAAATTGTATTTGTTTGTATTGCAACATTAAATTTTATGTAGAGTATTTAAAATGTCAAATGGACTGAGCTGAAGCTCAAAACGAGATGATAAATTCCAAAACGGTATCTTTATATGAAACAAGATTTCAAACGAAAAGCCCTGGTCAGTTAATAGCAATAGCTTCAGTCCTGATTGGAAACCTACATAGGGAAATTTATAGCAGCTCAAAATAAATCTTCTCGCTAAAAAGTGAAAAAGGAGCCTATCCCTCTGTAAAATTCTTTCTCCTCAACTTCAGCAGCTGTTTTGTACTGTCATCTCCATTTCTGTTGATCCAAATGGGTCAGAAACATCAGTAGAACCCCATGTAATATTGCTATTTTTCTCGCAACGTTGGCCTAATAATGCTGCCATTGCCCATCAAGTGTCAAACATACAGCCAAATGAAAAGTTTTTTCCTTTGAAGGAGCATAGAGAGGATATGTTTAGGTCGCTGACCATGAGGTATTTTGCGTTTGCAATATCTCAAAATTTTGCGATGGCGGGAAGCAGAAGCCTAGGAAGAGAGGTCAAAATATTTGACCCCTATTGCTCGTCATTTCACTTGCGATCGCAGCGTGCTTGGTATTTTTTGCCTGGAGAACTTAAGAGAACTTATTTGCTCAGGCAGCCATCTCCTTTTTGGTGAGGGTGGTAGGTAAAGTTTCATAAAATGAAAAAAAGAAATCGCTGACATAAAATTTAAGAGTTTTGTTAACGTGACTCCTGTTAACAATTCACTTTTTATTTGTTTTCATATACACTTCTTTTTATTTTTGTAGGTCTCACCTTTTTGATTAAAGGACTCATGCCCATCATCATTAGGTGACAAACAAATTGTGGAATGTTATATATTTATCGAGCTTTTTATGTTATATGCTACCTTCTCACCATAGAAAAGTAGATATGATGATTGTGTGCTTATTTGAGACACAGTAATATACTTATTTGAGATACAGTAAGTCATGTATTAATGGATTTTAATTTTGTAAAACTCTGCATT
>JAYJMH010036199.1:0-16001 GCA_036873815.1 Phacellophora camtschatica
AATTACAATGGAATTTGTCTTTAGAAATTATCTTTGTCTTAAAAATTCTGACTGATGCTCAAGCATCGCAAGCACCATTCTGAATCCGCCACTGCCTTAACCACCTGGCCACTGACCCCTATGAAATTGGTTATAGGAAAATTTCATACCATAAGTTAACAATAATATGTTAAGAAAAATCTGCATGTTCCATTGTTAGAATGCTTATCAGAAATCAGAAAAACAGACAGCAGGATGTATTTATCTAAAACCAGCTGATCATACAGAGTACAAGCAATTGGGATTTGTATGATTATTTTTTGTATTATGCTGACAGGTGTTTGCAATAGGTTTGAGCTTGGTTTATGTATTGATTTTGAATTTTAATTAATTAAAAGGAAGACTTGAATTGTGTTAGATCAAATCACAGTCAACAACAATCACGTTAGGCTGCAAGCTCCAAGGACAACAGGAACTGGTTGTCAGGAATTATCCTAATTATAACCATTGTCATACCAATTAGGGAGGACCTGTTATGGTTGTGTAGTTTACACATGCTAGTTTGAACAATACATTTGTCATGGTCAATTTTATTTGTAGACTGCAAAATGTTTACAAATTATTCGTAGACTGCAAAGCGTTTACGAATTACAAGTATATAAAATTTAAACACCCGAAAAAATGCCCTGACGTTTGAAAAATCACAAAAATCTGATTTTATTATGAACTTCAAAAATATGTTTTTTTGCTCACATGAAAAGGGAAAAAATAATTTTAGAAGCTGCTGGCTGTTACTTTGGTACGCTGAATAAGAGGTTCGTTCACAAATAAGCTTGATTGGTAACACACTTGAGTTTTGGTGATTTTTCAAATGTTTTTTACAGGACATTTTATTGGGTAACCTAGTATAAAACCGAATTATTGAATCATTCCAGGCTAATGTCATTCTCGTACTGTCTTAGGCCTACATATATTTTTGAGAAAAAGTACGAGATTTTTGGAATTGAAACTCTCCTCCGGTGTAGACTTGCCAAAGTCTATTTCTTTTCGATACAAACTGATTATACTTGCCCCTTCAGCTCCCTTTCCCGGATTAAGATAGAAATAGATTTAGGGCAAGCTTACCTTCGGTGGAACTTACAGCTTTATAAAATACAGTAGATCCCCGCTGTTAAGAAATTGGATTTGGCTTTAGCTTCATTGTTTATCAAATCATTCTATTGTTCTTAATTGCTCTCCTAAATATTTTGAGCCTCAGTTTCTCAATTTTAAGTTTCTTGATAGCCGGGATCAACTGTATACATTCTCATAACCTGGGCACATAAATTATAAATTCAGTGGGACAGTACTAAGAAAAACTATGCTCAAATCAAACCATCTCTGGAAAACCATTTCTGGGTAAATTTTTAATTACGGCTAATGCCTTATCCTCTTTATCACGACATAATCAGCTTAAGATAGGAATATTAATTAGTTAGTAACCTGAAAAACCTTATTTCTGATTGCTTAATTATGTTTAATTATTGTTTAATTAATTGCTTAATTATTTTCTATAACGGAACAATTTGTTTGCTAAAGCGTTTAACCAGATTCAATATAATTACACCAAAACGTCGGATAATTACCGAAAGTCGTGCCATGAAATGCAAATGCACACCTGAAACACAAATAATTATGATTTGCGGTGCTTTTGGCCAATTGCGTTACGTTTCTCCGGCCCATAATTTCATTTCCGCAACAACCTCAAATTGCTTTATTTTTGAAAGGATTTGTGTTAAGAAGTCAATTTCGGCACGAACTAATTATTACGTCACGGAGACAGGCCCATTGAGAAGGAAGGGCGAAGAGGACAACTGCCTCTGGGCCCGCAGTCAACAGCTTCTAGTTTCAGGGGCCTGAGTGAATAGACATTAATTTAAATCATCCTATGAATGTCGATATATGTAGTAAAGGGCGTCTTCAAACCTTTTCAAGGGGCCCGTCATGCCTCTCGGCGGCACTGCACAGATGTTTGGTATTCAACAGACCTCCGAAGGGGGGGGGGGCAGTACCATCTAACTCGGATTGGGAGGCGTGTCCAAGGAAATTTTAAGCTGACCTAAAAATATAATGGAACGAAAACCAACCCAAAAATAACGCTAATTTTTATTGACATTATTAACATTACCCAAAAATGATTTTTAAATTTTTAGAGCCAAAATAATAGCTCTTTAAGAATAATTTTCAGACCCAAAAATATATTACCGAAATCTAAAAATAGGACACGGCCCCCTATCCAAGTATAGGATACGCCCACTTATATAAATCGAAACTTAAAACATAGGACACGCTCCCCTAGCCAAGTCAATTGGTACTGCCCCCTGGGACAGACTGCCCCCGAAATGTTGTAATCAAAGTTACTGTGTCGCTGTGATACTGTGTCGCTCAATGTCTTCTGGGCTGCATTTTTTCACGGGTAAATTTGTATGCACAATCGGACATGTTTTAGAAAGATAAATCCAGTGATAGATTGTTATTTTCTTTTAGTTGATGATATCTGCATACCGTTCTGCAATTCCACAAAAGAAATATACCATGGAATAAACAATCGAGATGAATTTTTTCGACCAGCTCTTCGGGCTTTATTGGTAAACAGAGAAGTTTTATTTATTTATGTGTTTTTAACTAGTGTATTTATGGAACGAACAATCCTTGGTTTCTTATATGCTTTTGTCATTATTCACGTAACGGTGAGAGATAAATTTGGAAATATGAACAGGATCTAAACTACCAGCTTTTATACTAATCACAGGTATACCAGGCTATTCATGGGGTTGTTCATCCAGAATATCAAATTCCGGTGGACCAGCAAAAAATTCACCTGTTTGAAAAATTATCAAAATTATAATTTCTCTTCAATCTTCAAAATGTGTTCTTGAGTGTTGATATCTCTGGAATTGATTTTAGAAAACATGTATTTGTTATTAATAAAAAAGAAGTAAGTTAATACCTTTAAAAACCTGATTTTAAGGTATAGGTATTTTAAAAGTATTGTAATTACCGTCCAGAAGAACACAGGTGAATTTTGTAACAATAGTGAAATTGACACACTGGTTTCAGAGCGGTTATCCCTCGAGAACAAAGTGAAACTCTCTCAACTGGAAAATGAAAACATCTCCTGCGCAATGAAATTCTTAATCTTATGAAAATACACGAATTAATACCATGTACCGAAACCCGGGTAGCTTTTGAAGGAAATATATTTAGGGAAATTAAACGTATTACCGATACTGAAATGTGAAATACCTTAACAATTAATTTGGCAATTTATATCACAATGCAAAAAGATAATATTTAGCTCAAAATAATATGATAATATGATAATTTTTTTAACAGGCTAACCTTTTTGGTCCACTTTAAATGTATTTTATGTGTCCAACGTTCTGTCATCCTGCTTTTTTGAACAAGGTTGCTCTTTTGTTCTGTGAGTCCTATCAGGGTTGGGACCAGAGGAGGAGAGCAGGAGAAAAATTTAGCCTTTGTCGAGGAATTTTTCAAAAAAAACACCCAAAAATACCTCTTTTCACTGTAGAAATTTAAATTCTATTCCCCTATCGGGGAACCTAGCCCCCTCGTCGGGGGAAATTCTGGCGACACCCCTGATGTGAATGGGTCGAACGAATGGTGTATGGTAGACGTCGCAGTGAACTCTCTGCAACGTAAATATGTAAATTAATAAATACAATAGAAATATATTGTATATATATATACATATCATAAATAGCCTGGTCTACCTGTGTGCCACTATCACAGATTCACAGCATGCATTTTCTTATTCGCGTTTTTAATAAGAAACTCAATTCTGGGGTTGGTTCCAAGGTTCCCTAAATCGATGGCATTTTAGCACCAAAAGTTTCAAATGAGTTTCTTAATTCATGAATGTCCTATAATTGCAGTATTATTTTATGGTTATATTTACATCCAGATAAGATACCACAGTGTACTTGATTTAAATAAATAACGACGATTCAGACTAACATCTAACATTAAGCAAATTAAATCCCCTTAGGAAGCATCCACGAAGTTCGTTCTCGCTAATTTGATAATTTTTAACACCCCCCCCCTTATATGCACAATAACAATAGAAAAAGCACATAACATAACACCCCTCCTCATAACAATAGATGTACGCTTTCAGTTTACCCCCCCCCCCTCAGTGCGTTTATTGGCTGAAAAAGAGCAGCCACAATTGCTTTTGAAAAAAACGTTTTGAACAAGGGGAGCAGTTTTGCATGAGCTATTTCTAATTAGTTTCTTATGAAAATATGCGTGGAACTCAAAATAATTTTTAATTTAAAACGTATATTTATTGCATACCATTTTCTTCGAAAGCTCTGTTTTTTATTATAGACTTGTCGAGTCGAATTTTGCGACGAGATTTGAGAAATCATAAGGGTTTTGCTTCCTAAACGCACATAATTGCACTGCACTGCACCTTACCGCACTTCACCGCACCTCACCGCACACGATATTTTCATTTGAGACACTGCTGATTGTTATTTTCTTATTATAAACGTACAAGGTTCATCAAATTTTGAAATCAATAAAACTGGATCGAAACAGAGATCAGGAAGCTGAGGCCATGAACGTAGAAGGTATGCCTTGTTCGTTTCTTTGAGAGGGGGGTGCTTATTGAAACCGAGATTGGACCTGCCGCCTCAGTGCTGTAGCAGTCGTTAGGGGCAGGAGGGACAGCTGCTGTTCCTACTTTTTCTCGGACATCATTGTTGTTATTCTGGCAGTTGCTGTTGTTCCAGAAATTTATACCTTTCTATGGCCCTACGCCTACGTATTCAAAAACGATCTTTGTCTACAATATACTTTGCCAAAACAGGCTAAATTAAGAAGAACAAGCTAAACTATAATTGTATAAGAGCATACTTAAAATATGCACGGAAATATAAGTAAAAGTCGACCAATTTGGGATGCACGTCCGGCCTTCGTTACTATAAAGTACCCCTTTTCGTTTTGCTTTGTTTAAATATCTTTTACATTTGGCAATCGTTGTGAGAATCCTTTTTTGCACATTTATTGCTCAACATATCAGATTTGACATATCTGGCAGCATTTTAAAGTTGAAATTTGTTGCAATGCTTTAAAAGCCACTGTACCATACATATTTGTTCAAACAACATTGCACCGGTTAGCAATCCTTAATTGCTTATCATTTAATTTATATTCAAAATTTTTGAATGTAACGTTCATATTATTTATTTATTTTGTCAGCATTGGCCTATCTTATCCATTCCGATGTTTACACCGACGCTTTTATACTGCACGAGAGATCAGCGCAAGACCCAGATTTTCCATTGACTTGGAAGAACAGCGAAAACTCATCCATTTCAGGCGTGAAAGAGATGGAAGATCGAAGAAAGGATCTTCATTTGACATGGCTAGCTAATTTTAAGTTTCAACCACTTTGGAAAATAAGGAATTATTTTGGCGAGAAGATCGCGCTTTATTTTGCATGGCTTGGTAAGGTGAACTATTTACTGTAGCCTTGTTTCCATGGATATTTTTCAGAGAAGTAGTAGTCGTGCGCTCGTGGAACTACCTCTAAATTTTGGCGGGGTTCTGGTTGTGTTAATTGCTTCTGCAATTTCGAACAGAATATTAAAGTCATGTGACGAAATATCAATTGACTGGTCACATGACTATTTGAATTGGGTGTAAACAAACGTTAGCTGAATAGGCCTATCGAACGTTGTTTGCGCCAATCAAATTTCTGTTTTTGTTTGTTTGCGCCAATCAAAACGAGGTTGGTACTTCTTTTAAAAAATATCCTAGTGAGCAAGGTTACTTTTACGGGTTTTTAAAGCTGGATACCTTGTACTGAAATAGATTTTTGGGGCTTATTTGCCAATATATAATGCCGTGGGAAAACAGTTTTGAACAACAGAAGTATTGCACTTGCCCATTAATTAATTTGGAAGCGATTTCACACAAGCCAATAATAAATTTGTAAAGATGCTTTATTTAAGAATTTATATGTTATAAAACGTCAAATTTATCCTTTCAATTTTTCCTCTTGCACCTAATTTAGTAGTTGGTCAGGACAGGATTTTTCTATGGAAAAGTATCTAGAGAAATTAATTAATGTCTGATGTATATTTCCGTATTCAGTGTAAAAGTTTCTTGCAGGCAGTACAAATGTTTCCGTGAGCAAGCAAAATATACTGAAGGCGGAAATGGGTGCACGGTTTATTTCTTTATGCATTCGGTTCTTTCTATAACATGTTTGGTTCTTTTTGAACTTTCTTTGGTTCTTTTTGTAGCGTGCACGGTTGTTACGTTTTCTGATTTTAAAAGTTTAATTAAAACTACACTGAAAAATTAACAGAAAGGCATGTTATTTTTTTGCAGGAATGTTGATTACTTCTTTATGGATACCAATGTTAATTGGGATTCTTGTTTTCGTTTATGGTATCATTTTGGCGTAAGTAGGCATGCGTTTTTGTTTGAAATGTTTCTTCATAAAATTCGAGGGTTAAAATCTAGCTGGCCTGGTGCTTGTTGTTTGTATCAGCCTGACACTACCAGGTGCAGTTGAAGCGTTGAACCCCGATCTAGAATTCTCAAAGGGAATGAAAATTTGTTTGAAACACCAAACTGTCGAGATAACCAAGGCTAAGTTAGCACTGCACTAAAAGCGGCTGAAAGCTCTCGAGGGGTATACGAAACATTGAGAGTTAAAGTTCACTCTTTGGGGAATCGATTTAAAATGCAGTACAGTTAAACTACAATATCTCGAACTCCCTAGGGGAATGAAAATTTGTTTGAGACAGCAAACTTTCGAGATAACTAAAGCTAAATCAGAACTGAAAGCTCTCGAGGGACATACAAAACAGTGAGAGTTAAAGTTCACTCTTTGGGAAATCGATTAGAATTGCAATCTCCACTATCTCGAACTTCCAAGGGGAATGGAAATTTGTTTGAGAAAACAAAAACTTTCGAGATAACCAAATCTAAATCAATACTGAAAGCTCTCGAGGGATATACAAAACAGTGACAGTTAAAGTTTACCCTTTGGGGAATCGATTAAAACTGCAATACAGTTGAACCCCGCTATCTTTTGCTCGAAAAGGCTTTTATTTTTAAGTTTTCTCGTCTTTATTTCAGGTTTGTTGATAAGAAAAAGGGTGCATGGAGCAAGGTAGCGTTTGATAATGACCTCACGCCGTACTTTGCTCTGATAATTTGTCTTTGGGGTAATGAACATTTATTTTTGTTATCCATTTTTTTTATTCTTTTTGAAAAACACATTTCTCTAAAAACCATTGCTTTAAAGAAAAACGCTAAAGGTATATCGAAGCCAAGGGATGCATTATTGAGGGATTCGTATATCATTATGAGCATTATAAATTGAATGATGATTTTTGACCAAAATAGAAAAAGATTACTCTGAGTGAGGAGAAATGTTTATTTAAAAAGGAAAGAATAGAGAATATTGCGGAATGTTAATATTTTTCATCAACCATTGTGGTTGACAAAATTTAGGAAACTGTGTTTTACAAAATCGATTTATTAGCTTTTCACTTGTATCTTACAAAATCGATTTATTGCAGTGTTAATCACAATAGAATAGTTCAAAATGTTGATCACAGTGTTGATCACAAAAGAGTAGTTCACAGAGGGCTTCCGATCTTAGACTAATCAATCTCTAGTCCACGGATTTCAGAAAATTTGAAGATGAGTTATGGAATTTTTAGAAAGATAAAGAAACTTTCAAAAGGCCTCGTAAATTATTCAACCTCATAAAAATCATTTTGTATGGGCAACGAATTAGGAGACAACAAATGTCACAATGTTAGTTCCCAGTCCTCTGGAATTTTTGTTTTTGTTTTGGAAGATTTAGTTATAAGAGAAGCATGTCACACGAACGAAATATCGTTACAATATTCACTCAAAAAATGATATGGCTCACAACTGAGATATTAAAAGGCAATAAATAAATGATTGAATTTTTTATTATTTATCTTTGTTGTTTAATTACTTTCAGGAACAGTGTTCCTGGAGATGTGGAAAAGGAAAAATGCTGAACTTGCATATGAATGGGATGTTGAGGACTTTGAAGATCAAGCAAGTTCTTATTTTTAGCCATTAAATCCAGGGCTGAGGAGAAGGGGGTCAGAGGGGGTCGCCGACCCGGGGCCCATGGTCACGAGGGGCCATAATTGGCAATTTGTAACAAAAAATCAGTATAGAAATATTTCTATCAACAGCAGAGGCTGATATTTGCATTTGACCATGGTCCCTTAAATTCTCTCCGTAGCCCTAAATACAGCGAATCCGCATATTTGAATGAGAACATTTTAAGAACCTTCAGACAGAAAGATTGAGATTCACTTTTTAAAACATTTGGTTTACAATTTTAGTTTTAAATGCAAATTCTGAAATATTACCATCATGTATAGAGAATATTTTGCAGTATTTTGTTTTGCATACCCCTTGGAACTAAGCATCGATAAATTTGCATTTCATTGAGAACATTACCACGCTGATACATTGGTATTGTGGACACGATTTATATGTGCCTAAACGAATAAATGTCATTAGTTACCTTGTTTGTCTTCATTTCATTAGTAGCAGAGGGCTGCATTGTCCTGTGCACTAGTCCTTAGGCCATACTTTCAAAGCGGGGCAGCCTTTTGAAACTTAGGCCATATTAGCAAACGACAGCAAGCAAAACCACAAACAGCGAACTACGATAAGAAAGATACCAATAAAATAAATATACACAAGTTAACTAAAGACAATTACTCCTTTAGGCCAACACAAATTGAGTCCACATTACACATGGCTGATCAATAAATATCTATAGGTTCTCATATTTGGGTTTTTACTGTACATGTTTTTTATTAGAATTATTATTTAGAAATTTAATTCTTTAATGTCTTTCAGGAGCCGAACAGACCAACGTTTCGTGGAACTGAGTCAAGGCAGGTGAGTCTGTGGTTAAATATTTATTTCATAGTTTGGTTAGTTAGAACTAATTTAATGACTGTTAAAATATTGTTTTTTCTTACATGTTCAACTTACATTTTGAGACATACGAAACAGATAAAATAAGGGTCCAGGATTAACATTTATTTTAATAATGTTTAAAATCACACTGCGTGTTCCAATTTGTTTCGAAGATAGGTGACTTTACATTTGCTTTCAGTCAGCTTCCTTCCTAGCCTCTGCGGTGCAGCCCTTCGCTGTAGAGGCTAAGCAGAAATCTGGCTAAAAACAAACGTAATTGCTTCTGCAATATAGTCAGGTCATATCGAGGATTCCTACCCCCTATTGTGCAATTGCGTATATAACTGTACTACGCGGAGGCTTTTTGCGATAAAAACAGGAAACACATGACAGTTGTCTCATGAATTTTTCATTGAAAAATAAAGTTTTGCAATTATTGATATGAAAGCTGACTTATTTATGTAAGTTGCGTTATAGGTGGTTCACCTTTAAGGCAGGGTCAAATGAAATATTAATTTCTGTTACAAAAAAAACTTTAACTGAAAAAGGACATTTAGTTATAAGAAAGACAATAACAACGTACGGATATATTTTATAATTCCTGTCCAGAATGCCGTGTTGTGAAAATAATATTTTTGACATAAGAGTATTATTTTGTAAACCTTCTAAACGTTTTCTAAATAAGTACAAAAAACCACGAGAGAGAAAAACACATTTACAACTGTGGCTGGGAATCGCAGTAAAACCCAAAAGGTTTTGAATTTTTTTAAAAGAAGCACTATGTTGACAGTTAGTTTGCTAACTGTAAGATTCCCATAACCCTTGGCAAAATTAGTTGCCCAGTATATTCCAATAAAACAAAAGCAAGATGATAAAGCTTGCCGTTTTTCTTTTATTATCTCATGATTGGAAATCCTTTATGTTATCTATTGTTAAGTGTGGTATATGTTTGGTAAACGCGAAGAAAGGGCAAACTCACTGGATGTTGTACATAAAACTCTTTTACATAAAAAGAATTTAGTTCAACTATGTGAGTGTGTGTGTGTGTGTGTGTATGTGTGTGTGTAACTTGTGATTATGTGTGTGTGTGTAATAGCGCTTATATGTGATTATATGTGTGTGTGTAACTTGTGATTATATGTGTGTGTGTAATAGCGCTTATATGTGATTATATGTGTGTGTGTAACTTGTGATTATATATGTGTGTGTGTAATAGCGCTTATATGTGATTATATGTATTTGTGTAACTTGTGATCATATGTGAGTGTGTAAAAGCGCTTATATGTGATTATATGTGTGTGTTTAACTTGTGATTATATGTATGTGTGTGTGTGTGTAATAGCGCTTATATGTGATTATATGTATTTGTGTAACTTGTGATCATATGTGTGTATGTGTAATAGCGCTTATATGTGATTATATGTGTGTGTGTAACTTGTGATTATACGTGTGTGTGTGTGTGTAATAACGCTTATATGTGATTATATGTATTTGTGTAACTTGTAATCGTATGTGGGTGTGTAAAAACGATTAGAACGATGTAATAACAAAAATAAGAGGAACCTTTGCAGCGTATCTGTTGCTACGACGACCATTCCATACACCAAATCCACAAGAACAGATACAGCGAATCATCAGAAAGACACCCATGTGAGGACATTTCGGGGCTTTAAATTTACTGTTCCATTTTAAAACGGGGGGTGCCTCCAGCTATTCATTCAGCCTATAAATTACAAATAAATCATTCAAACTCTGATTTTGTTTCTGCCAAATTTTACTTAAAAAGGGGTCGTTTTGAATAATTTTCCATGATAATATTTGGCAGACTTTAGATCTGGTCAAGCGGAATGATAAATGGACATGGTCTAAAATCTTGTATTTTTGTGGTCCAATGGACCGAATTTGGTCCATTGTACCCACATCAGTACATACAATAAGTGGGAATCACATACTGAAAAGTATTTTTTTTAAATGATTATAACAGTGAAACGAAACATTTTTAAAATTAGGCCATTGACATTACTCTATTGGTCATGTCCTATTCGTCTTTCATTTTCAGAATACCATAACCGGTTTTTATGAACCATTCTACCCTCAATGGAGAAAATCAATACGAATAATTGGATCTTCGCTTTTGGTATTCTTTATGGTAAGAATTTCAAAAAAAAATTCTGTATTCAGTTATTAACTTTTGTGATGCTAGATTTCTCTTTTAAATCAAAATCCTTTCAAGATTTACATGTTTCAGTCAAGATTTACATGTTTCATTCAAAATCTATTTTTAATAAACCGGCAAGTTCAAAATAATTAACAAAATAAAAATGTAATGTATCATTTAAATGGGGGAGGGGGCAGCATAAACGAACAAACAAACAAACCTCTGGAATTAATTTAAAATATTGTCTATGTCTGCCCCCTCCGTTTTACGTTGTTTATCAGTAGTGGGACTTATGGCCCTTTCTAGATTGAAGGGTTAAGTCCTGAATTTATTTAGTATCAGGAGGAAAAAGTGAAAAGAGTCTTATTTAATGCGCAAGAGACGCAAGTAAAGCGAGCGTGGACAAAGCGCTTAGACTTCGTGCAAGAATTTAGTATAGAATTATGGAAAACAGATCCAAAAGTCGATAGTTCGTTTATTGAACAGAATCCCTCCCCAAAAGGTTACGAATTTAAGGCCGATAATTAGCTAGAACAAATAGTCTTGGTATTGTTATTAAATTAAAGCAGCCAGAAAATTATTTTTAATGATTATTATTGGTTAAAATGAGTGTCAAGTTGCATGATAATTGTTCGTTGTATTGAGTCGTAAATTACATGATATGCTCACGTCTGTTCACAATCAACTAAACTGACTACTACTACTGTTATTAAGACTTTATGTATAACTGCAAGTAGACAAATAAATGTTGTTATTTTCGGTTGAATAAAATGAATTAGAAAATAATAATGCTCCTTTTCTTTTCACAGGCGCTCATTGTTTTGGCCAGTTTGGCTTCAGTCATCCTATATCGTATAATTTCTCGTGTCGACTGGTTTATTGGAAAAAATGGAACCTTACTATCGAATATAACATCCTCAGTATTAAACTCGGTATCCATCATGGTATTGGGATTCTTGTATAAAATTCTGGCAAGAAAACTCTCTTCGTGGGGTGAGATTTTGTTCATATCATTTTCATCTCATTCTTAACCGAGTAAATGTGTTGTTCTTATTTTCTATACGATATTTAAATCAGAATCTGGAGAGAAAGTATACGGATTTATTTCTGGGGGATGGTCCCACAAAACGAAGAACAACTTTGCGATTGTTATGGATGTCAAGGATGTCATGAACAAAAAAATATGTTAAAAAGTAAGAAATTCCTTGCAAAAATGGATACAATTTGTTGTTGGCATATAAGTTCTTAATTATAAATTATGAAGCCTGTGGTGCCTTTTTCTGACTTAAACACGTCAAAATGCTTCAAGATCAATTTTATTTGCTTTTCATGCTTTTTTTTGCAGAAAACCACCGTACTCAAACGCAGTTCGAGGATTCTCTTATACTGAAACTTTTTGGATTTCAATTCGTGAATTCTTATTCTTCGCTGTTCTACATTGCATTTTTTCGAGAGGTAAGTTTTTCGTGGAAGGGAAACTTTAAGGTACTATTTCCATGTTTGTTTTGCAACTATTATTATTTATTCGTCTTTATTCGGTAATTTATTCTAGCGACCTACGTTGCATGCATGCTACAAGGCGCCGTAATATTTTCCTTGTTTCCTTGTTTTGATCCATACCTCAAGGGAAGCGGTATTTTTTTTCTTGCAGAGGACAAAGAGCGGAGTTCTTGGCAAAGGCTCGCAATACACAGATTCTTGTGGAACGTCCAATGATTGTATGTCATTGTTATCGTTGCAAGTTGGCATTTTGATGCTTATGAAACCCATGCCAAAGCTGCTGACAGATATCGTCGTACCGTGAGTTAAAACCATTTCATTTCAATACCATTTCATTAAAAACAAGAACGAATTTCGAAAAGGTGGCAGAGATGATTTTTTCCGAAATTATCTTCATTTTTTATTGTGGTAATTTTGTGAAGATTTTGTAGAAAATATTGCTAAAGATTGCAACCATTTTTAACGCATTACATTCCCAGACGAATCATTGTAACTGTATAACGCTTATACAGTTTAGTCCAGTTCATTTCTGTGATTTTCTGTTTAGTCCAGTTTAAATAAATTTTCTAAATGTTGTTAAATGTGAGCAGTGCTTATGTTCATGAAATTGGGACCAAATTTATGTGAAACACATCACTGTAATCATTGACCAACTGTTGCAAAATTTGAAAAACATGTACCTTTTCATAAAGCAGCTCTCTACGCTTCTAACTGTATGTATGATTTCTTTGCAATGAGCGTTTGCTCCACTTCGAATTTTCTGAAATTAAAAAAAAACACGAGTTACTTTGCATGAACTTACTTGAAATGAATTTTCTTTCGTACAATATTATGGATTATTGACCGTTATGTTACTATTATTAATATTATTACCGTAGTATTATTAGTTTTGGAAATGATATATTTGCCGTTTATTCCGTAGGTGGGTAAGAAAGATGACGAAATCGTTGTGTCGAAAAATGCAGACAAACAGAGCAATTGGCGAAGGCTCATTCATCAATGAGAATTTAGAACCAGATATTGAGTTTGAGGACTACATACAACATGAAAGAAGAAAACCAGTTGTTGGTGATTTCACGCTGTCCGAATACACGGAAAAAGGTACTCGATGTGAAATATTTCTTCCTTCTTCTGACTATTACTATTGTAGTGATTCGTGTCTGACTGGTGGTATAATTTTATGGTTTCAAAGTATAAAATACCTATCACTTTCAGTTGATGCTTTTAAAAAGATTTTCTTCCTGTCACTGGTGGCACTAGATGCGGGATAGGGGATATAAAACTATGTCGGATCCAAAAAAATATTGAAATTTGAATCAGGGTTATCCAATATCGAATATCGAATCAATATTTCTACGTTGTAAATCAATGTTTAAACGTTTAATATTTGTATCATTCATAAATACATATTGTAAATATAAAAAATTAATTAACTGCTTGTATCTTTTTCAGTCATACAATATGGATATTTAATGGTACGTATCCTATTTCTACCGTACCGTACCTTACATAAAAATTAATATTGAATTAAACAAAAGAACGGGGAGCCGCAGCGCAGCATCGCAACTTTCTACCATACCGGGTATTTCTAAAATGTTATACATTTGCGAAGCTGAGGATGAGCTATAGTTTTGATATTTCTGCTTTTGCTTGCGTTTGATATAGAAATGTCAAAATGTAGTTTCTGCAACAGAGGGTTTGATTATGAGCATAAATGTGAAAATCGCATGGCCGTCGCAGAGAAATTCTGAAATGACTCAGTAAACTTTATCCCAAATTTGTATAACTTCAGTGATGAGACATATCAAATTTTGAATCGACTTTAATGTAGGAAAATAAAATTCTGCCAATAATCAAAATATGTAGCAGTTTTTAACCATTTGATAAGGTACTTTTCCAGAAAACGTTTTGCGTTTCAGTTGCTATTTGGTATTTACAATGCCACTAACTTCCAGCTCCAATTTGTCAACTTTTTATTGTTGTTAATTGTTTTTATCACTTTTCCTTGCACAACTGTTAGCTGCGGAGCTCCTCCGCAATAAACACCCAATACACCAGCATCGTACGAGGCTGTTAATCGAAGCGGTGTATTATAACAAGTGTATGTATTAAAATCTTTGAAATGAATGGACCTTTCTTTCTGACTTTTTTCTTACCAATGGGCCATATGGTCATTCCAGGTCCAAAAAGGCCCGAAACGATTAAACAGCATATGTTGATTGATATCTTATTAAATACACCCCATATCCTACTACCCGTTAAATTGTTTGCTTTGACTATTCATTTTTTCTTTTAGTTGTTTGCTGCAGCATTTCCATTAGCCCCATTGATTGCTTTGTTGACCAATTTGATTGATTTGCGAATCGATGCAAGGCGACTACTTTGGTTCAACAGAAGGCCAATTCCATTCAGAGCTCAAGATATTGGTATGTCTATGTTTACTTTTTATAAAAAAGCAGACTATTGTGCATTAACATATACGCGAGTTGTACAAATAAAGCAACTTTAAGATTTTATCGTCGTGTGAATGTGTCAAAATTTAATTAGAAAGAAAAACATGGCTTTTATCAGCGAATATGAGACAGTAAGCACCCGCATTGACTTGCCCCAAATCCGTTTCGTGCCAAATCACAAATTTTCATTTCGTATTCAATATATCGAGGGAATGCTAAGTACTTTCATAGTGATAGCATAGCGTTCCTTCGATATGGCATTCCCTCGATATATTGAGTACGAAGTAACAATTTGTGATTTGGCAGGGGATAGACTTGGGGCAAGTCTAGCACCCGCATAAAAGAAGATAAATTTAAGAAACTTTGTCGTTGAGATTTTCAAAATACAGTAAAGACCTACAGGCTGAAATTTGAGAACCTACAGGCTGAAATACCTGCAGCCATTCGACACAAAATGAAAAATCTGTTTTCAAAGTACTAAAGACATTTATAGACAGATATTAAATTATAGACAGATATTCACCAAATAAAATTGATTTGTTTTTGCTCACCACTCCTGAACTATTGAAACCTAAATTATGATTTTAAAGAGGCATCAACGCAAAATTTTGGTCTCCGAAAATCGTAACGAAACTTCGGTTGCACAAAGTGCAATCGCAGTACAATCTAAAAATACATTTACATGATTTGTGTCCGACCAACAAGACGAGAAACAAGCACAAACAAGTTGAGGAATCAAATTTTTGATAACCTAGTATTTTTACGGTCCGATGCTCACCAACAATAGTATAATCGATTATGCAATATCCGAGATGATTTGGACAATTCTCAGTTGACAATAATTATTGGGCTCGCAAAGCTCAGATTTTCGGAAACCCTTTCAGTTCGTCGGGAATGCTAAAATTTCT
>JAYJMH010036210.1:0-40701 GCA_036873815.1 Phacellophora camtschatica
TTAGTGACTTTAACTTTTTATGTGGGAGGATGCCAATAATAACAGATACCAGTGAGTGGGCCCATCGTTTCCAAAATGCCTGGGCCCTCAAAAGGTAGCCAGTCCGCCTCTTGTCATATACAAGGCTTCTGAAGGAGTTTTCGCTCTGAAGAAGGAAGAAGTTTTAGCTCTGAAGAAGTCCTGTATGCCAGGGCGAAATATTAGTAACAAAAATAAAAAAATATCGTTGAATTAATCGTTTTTTTTGCGTCGTTTCTGTTTTTTATTCATTTATAGACTATGCCTTGGGTAAGATATGATTAGCTGAATTCAATTTGTATTAAAAAGAAAGACTTTTATCGGAATGACTGCGTTTTGTGCTTGGTTTATATGTTTTGGAACCAAGCTAAAAACACAATAATTTGATAGGGAACGAGCAGGTATTCAGCTAACGCTTCTCTGAGAAAATCTAAAACATGGATATGCAAAAGAATGAACACTGTCTGATCATGATTAAACAGCTTTACGTTACAAATTACAAAGTATTTACAAGACAAAAATTTCAAAATTCAGCTAATTTTAAACAACCTCTTTAAAGTGTCCACAAGTGGCTGCCACTACCTCTATCCCTGACTGAGTGTATACCGTTGACTACATCTGACCATTGATCAGTTAACCTACATCAATTAGATAAAATTACTCAACGTTCTGATAACATAATACCCAAAAATAAAAAGTTCTTTCATATAGGTATCATTTCTAAAACTTTGCAAATTACTTTTAGTTTTCACATAAAAATTGTGAGGCTAATTACTAATTATATTCTTACCAATAAAAACGAATTTTAAAAACGGCACGAATAATAACAGGGCTTTGGTATTATAACTGATGGACAAAAAGTCGTTAAAGCTAAACGCACTAAATAAATTCATAATCAACATCAAAAATCTCTCATTTGTTTTCCATTCATGAAATTGGTTACCAAACCTTGATGCCTGCTCCATGGTCAGAAATAAACATGTACTGGGCGTGTCAGTGCATGACCCGAAAAGCATGCAGAATACCAACCCAGACCGCATTGAAACCTGAATGATCCCATGTCACGAAATTAACTGCAAATAAGCGATTATTCCATAGTTTATCCCTGAAGACAAATATGGGTAGAAATAAGCAAGCATGTATTCAAAAATGACAGTGCAAGTTCTTTATTTGGATGGATAAGAATCAGCAGAACTCCTCTGAAATTTGTATGTGTCCCAGATGAAGTTCACCCATCAACTGATTTGCGCACAAATTCTGGTGACTTCAGGAAGTAATACACCCATTTTTATCAGAAATTTGGCTTGGGATCGAAGTACTTAGTTTCTTAATAAAAAGTTTGTTTTAGTACTAAGTTTATTTTAGTACTAAATGTTTCTCAGAAGTTTTTCATGCTAGACTCTAGTAAATTATTGGTGATACCGAATCTGGTTTTGATTGTAAACCATTTTATAGAATAATAGGTAAAGAGAAACCATTTTAGCCGATTTCTACTGTTGGATAACTCAAATTAACATTTTTAATGAGAAATGAGAAAAAAGTTTTGTAAAAAGTGGAGTTTCTTTGCTTCATGCGTTCTTGGTACATACCACAGTTTATTAACTGTTAGGCCATTCTAGAGGCTAGCTTTCTGTACAAAAATCAAGCTAGTCTAGCCCATTAGAAACCACATTGTAAGAAACTCAGAACATGAATTCAGACCAGAACAATATGAAAACAATAAAGAGAGAGCAATATAGCGCGAGGTTGAAAAACGAGCTTCAGGTAGGACGTCAAATAGGTTCCTTAAAAATAAACAAAAAATATGTCAGCCAAAGTCATTTGGTTTGCCATTGAGATAGGTAAATTGGTTTGACATTGGTTTGGTTTGGCATTGAGATAGGTTCACAGGTACATTGGTAATATTTCTTTGGTTTCTGTTTCCCCTCTTGAACAACTGTTCAAATCGAAAAGAATTTCGCAAAAATAAGCATGAAGCCTGCGAATTGTTTAAAAAAATAATTAAACATTTTCCAGTCTTAGTGATTTTTGCAGAAACTTAAAGGTTCAGCGTTCATTTATCCGTTACAAGAACGTTTTAATCAAATTGGATGGCTGTTGTGGAATTTGATATCGGATCAAAGATAAATCCGCTCCAACGAAAAATGAGAGCTCATGTAACTTATAAAACTAAATTCTTAATAGAATAATAAGACGCTCATCTTAAATGATATAAGATTTAAGTATGTGCAAAGCTTTTCTGGCCAATAAAAATATTATTTCTGTTGTTTTGATGAAAAGCATACTGAAAATTACACAAATATTTGCAAATTTATAAACCATACCATGCTCCATATCTTTGGTAACTTGCATGAGAAAAATGAGAACCAAAATTATTATAACTGCAAACGAAATTAGACGTTACAAACAGACTTTGAAATACGTAATCCAAAGCTTCCGACGAACTTAATCTGTATGACAAGAGGTGAGGCCAAAGGGCAACACACAAATTTAATTTGCCAAAACATTTGAAAAACATCAAAAATCATTTTCCTTTTAAAATGTTCTGTAACAATACAAAATTTCCACTTCCAAATTAGTTTCTGTTTAGTGCTACCCTAATCGATCATTCTCACGAAATTAATGCAGTTTTCGAAAAATTTTTGATGAAGTTCTTTCGAAATGTTTTCTTTTCTAAATAGTATATCACGCATGAATACCAATCATGCTCGTTTCCGACGTTTGTAAATTTTGAATGCAAAGATCCGGGGTCCGGGGTCCGGGGTCGTCGGGTCTCGAGGTCCGGGGTCGTCGGGTCTCGAGGTCCGACGAGCAGTGCATCCTAATTTTAAATGCAAAGATTCACATAAAAGTAAACAAAAAATGAAAAACATTAAAGGTGGGAATTATGTCATAATCCTGTTTACCATGAAATGTATGGCCGCTCTATCTCCATGCAAACAAGTGCCAAGATAAGCTTAGATGAAGTGGTCTACCTGTAATTTAACAGGCCCCAATAATTTCGCATTCCTGAGCACAATAAAATACTCAAACATACCTTACGATGCAATTACATTTACGTGCAACCATGTAAATTGTTTGAGTAATGGTTAATTCTGAAATAGCGATTTTTGCAAACTCATAATACTATCCGTTCAACAATTCCCATAGCATAACCTGGTTCTCAATGTATCACAAAATGCGCCAAGTGCCCAAGCATAATAAGTGTGATTTTAATGTGCACGCGAAAAAAAATATACAAAGGGACTATCGTGGTCCCTTTAACAAGCTAAGCTGACAATTTTTGTTTCGTAAAATTGTATTCACACCAAAATGGTTCGATATCATGATCCTTTTAAATGTAAAAACAAAATTTATCTGCAAACAAACTGTCAATTAAACAGTGGCCTGAGTAATCGTGTAGTGCGCTGGTCTTATAAAGAGCCTACCTTATAAAGTTCCAAACTTAAAATCAGGAAACTTAACCAACAATTCGACTTGCAACTCGTCATGCTCGATTTTCGTTTTAATATCTGTCGAGTCATCGGACAAATCGGCTTCCATCTTAGATCCTTTGACGTGAGTGACGTAGAGGCGGCGATAAGCTTTACGCGGGCTTACAGGTGAGCCATCTCCCCTGTCACGGCTTGTTCTGCTTCGTGATCGCAAATCCCGTAGTGGTTTCCTTGGCATAGTAGCAATTGCTCCAATAGCAGTGTGCTCCTGGTGATTAACTTCTTCTCGACTAATAAGAGTTTTGTCCAACGACTTTGGAACAGTAGAATGATCAGCCTTTTCTCTGTTGCCGTTGTCGTCATTGACATTAAACGTGACAGACTTTTTATCGTCCATTGGCATGTTTACATATTTTTTACTTGAATTTACATCATCTGCACCTTTGCTAGAACTCATTTCCATCACTCTGAACTTATTTCCAGTTTGCAAATTAAAATTTATTTGCAATCCCTTAGGCTGAACCCGCACCTGATTCAATTTAGCAGATTCGTTTTCAGCTTTGATTTGCTGTTCAAACTTTTGCAAGAGGTTTTCAGTGGAGCTTGCTTTCTTCAAATTAGTTTCCACCGTAAGTTTCTTTTCGTGGCGGTCTACAATCTTTGTTTGACTATCATTTGTGCTTCGTGGAACACCGACTTTCAGCTTTTGTTCTGGCAGTTCAACACTTGCATCTGAGTCGGAAGAGCCTGTAGATCTTTTAAATTTTGGAGAGTTTCTAGGACTCCTAGATTTTCGTTCAAATTCTGGTGATTGCTGTGGTGGTGCTTCTCCTTGAGCAATCTTTAAGGCACTTGAAAATCCAAGAGATCTTTCCACTTTATTCAAACGCATATCTTTGGTTCGACTGGCTTCTGGCAGTTTCACCTCAGGTGTCTTTGTTGAAGTAGTTCTTGTGGGGGTTTCTTTAGCAGAGACTTCTTTCTTTTCCGGTTCATTCACGACTGGCTTGTGGACCTCTTTAGCTTTCGTTTCGTGCGTAGCCTTCACGTCCGGTTTCTTCTCAAAGCCTTTCCGATTGGACTTAAGGGACTGTCCTGAAGTTGCCTTTGGCTGTGATTTGTCGGTATTTGAGAATTTACTGGCCATTTGCGCAGCAATGCCTTGACGCACTCCAAGCTTTGGAGTAGATTTTTTTGAATATGTTGATTTATCATCCTGAGGTGTGGATGGTTTGCCTCGAAGCCCTGTCTGGCTGCTCTTTAGATCTTCACTCTTCGTTAGGGAATTTGTCACATCCTGCAGTCCTGCTTGCAAAGAATTAGCATTTGATCTCCTAAAAATCTCAGGGGTGCCTCTTCCGCTGGAAGGGGTGCTGGAACCAGAAGAGCGGGACCCCAGAGACGGTTCCCGTTTCAAATCCCTGCTGACAAAGGAAGAAGAATCTAATATAAGCTTTTCCTGAGAATTGCTTCTCATGCTAGATCCTTGTCTTATTTTGGCTGGGCCCAATTTTGGAGAATCATTTTCAGAACTCATGCTCATTCCAGCTTTAGATAATTTTTCTAATTTGGCTCCAAGTTTCCCTTTCCCGACATCAGCGGTTTTCTTTGTGGAAGATAAAAGCTTGTCATCCACGGACATAGCTTTCTTTAAACTTGCTTTACTTTCTTCATCTCTCTCGCTTGATTTTCGACCAATAACTGCGTCCGAACTATTCTGCTTTTTATACCCTACGGATTTTGGCAACTCTTCATTTGCGTGGTCAACTTTTGCTTGGTCCCCAACTATCTTATTAGAAGTGGCCTTCGAGGTAGTAGCTGGATATTCGTTCTTCACTGACGAATCCAAGCTCAATTTCTTCTCAAGAGCATGAACCGAAGAGCCATCAACTAGATCTTCCGTATTATTGTTAAGTGACAATATCTTCGACTCTTCTTCCTCGACACTGTCTTCTGAAGAAACTACGGTCCGTTCTTTATCCCCCTCTGGTTCCGTTTCAACTATCTCTTCTTCAGCAGAATCATCCTTGCAAACCATATTATCAATATCAAACCCCCCAGCAAACTTTTTAACATCCTCAAAACCTTTCATGTTATCCAATTCTTTCCTCAAACTCGTAATCTCAGCTACAGGGGATGTATTTTTATTGACATTTTTTTCCACATGTTCCGAAACTTCCATATCACGGCTATCGTTTGATGTATTTTCATTCCCAAGTTGATCAACTTCCTCAACTTCCTTGGTAACTTCCTCGACTTCCTTGGTAACTTCCTCGACTTCCTTGGTGACTTCCTTCTCGGTACTCATGTCAACCACTGAATCCTGAGAGACTGCATTCCCGTCTTCTTTGATTGCAGGCTCTTCAAAAACATCAACATCTGCGCCGTCACCTCCATTCGAAATATCTATTGCTCCATCAGGAGACCCCTTCAGCTCTTCTTTTCCATCAAGCATGTTATCTTCTGGGAAAACGTCATTTTCTGCTACTGATATGCTGCCTTCTCGTATTAACTTACCAAAAGTTTCTTCTACAATAAGAGCTTCTTCGATGTCTTCTTGTTGAACACCTGATGACATTTGCTTTAACCATGGATGTTCCATGCATTCCCTTATCGTCAGGCGTTCTCTGCAAAGAATTCACAAATTAACTTTCAATAAAACTAATAATTTAAATAAATAATTGATTTAAAACAAAACCAAAACAGGTAAACAGAAATGAAGAAAACGATTTTTGAAAAATGTTTCGTTATTCTTAAACTGCTAATTTTACGAAAAATGTTTGGGAACCTATTTCAAAATTTTCCATGCAGGGGAATTGAAAAAGTCATATATGTATGTAATGGCTTCGAATTACAGATGAAAGTTTTACTTAATAGAGCATATCAAATACAGTAAAAACCCACATGTAAGAAACCAGATTTTTCATCCAGGGTATTGTTTCGTAAACAATAGGTTATTGGTTTATCTATTGTTCCCTCTCTTTTTTATCTTTTTGTTTTATCTTCTGCTCTAAAAAATCAGCCTGGAGGTTCTTAAAAGTGTGTTTCTTATATGCGGGTTTTTACTGTACTGCGGATACAAATTCGGGAGCGGCGCCTATTCCAGGGCGGCGCTTATTCGGAAGCGGAGCTAAATTTGACATTTACGGTCAGCTTAAAATTTCCCATGAAAACATTTTACCACGCTCTTAGTACTGTAGTACAATACAAACCCGTATAAAAGAACACATACATACAAGAACCGTCAAGCTGAAATTTTGGATCATGTTTTAAGAAAGTGAACTTTAAAAGAATAAAAGTTAGTGGTTGAATTTATTAATGTGTCCAGTTTGTAATATTTAGCCACCAATTCACGATTCCTCTAGGGAGTTTCTACTGTATGCAAAGTGAGTAAAATATATTTCTGACAAATCTCGCTTGAGCATTCATGGCAACAATTTGTTGCGCATGCCCAAGCACAAATTACAAGAGTTGGGCTTATTACACAAGCCGTACTCAGGCTCTTTGGTTTAATTGCTGACACCACTTGAGAGGACTCGGCAACAGCGGCCAAAGTTAAGGTGGGATAGAGCAAAAGGTTGGAATTTTACAAGGAGAATAGGTCGGTGTTATATCATAGTTGATATTATGACACACCATCTCAAGACATATGACAAATGTTATGAGTACACAATTTTAAAAAACTTAAGGAATTAAACCTGTTATTTGTCATATATCTAGAGACAGCGTGTGTCATTATCTTGAACATGATCTAATACCGACCAATTACCAATCTATATTAAATTTATTGGCTTTGATCCGTTCACAAATTAACTGTTATAAAAATAATTATTAAACATAGAAATCACAGGTCGACAAACTATAGCACAATCGATAAAATAAATTGTTGGCTGAAAACATTATCCTACAGAATAGAAGCAAAGACGACAGGAAGGAAAAGATAAAAAGATTTGAGTTCTTGAAAATGATAATCTAAAATTAATTTCAATACATTTAGATTTGTGGTTTCCTGAATCTAATAAATAAATAACTTTAGCAACACTAAAAACGATGAACAATGAGATGCGATATGATGAAATAAAGAAACTTTCCCACATTTCCGAAGATGTTAAAAATAACGTCCCTTCACAAGAAAACAGGAAGATTACAACTTCTTTGCATTGATAAATATTTGGATTATAAGAATTCCTAATTAGATTTGAAAACATGGAAAATATAGATACCAAGACATCCCACAAACTTATTACCCTAAAATTCACTAAGAAGTCTCAATGGTACCACGATGAATCGTTGGGAATTTGATAATATGGTGCCTATGTATCCTGTACTCTATTGAATCAAATATGGTTCCTATTCATGTGCTCTTTTAATCCCTGGAAAGAATAAATTACCCAAGCACATTAGAAGATTTACAGTGACGCTTCTGTAAAGATTCAAGACCTCGGCTCCATCTAGAACGCGATCATCGATTCTGTCAACAACAACGAACGCCATGTAACGCGATTTAAGCTTCTGTACAAAATAAGTTATTGTTGCAACAAAATAAGCCATTGTTGCATGTAAAGCTAAGCTCCTCAATGATGTAAAGATGAAAATAAGTCACGCGTGAACAGCTGCTTTTCTAACAAACACAAAAAGCTTTCTTTCTTAACAAACACAGAAAAGCTGGTCTTAAACTTAAAGCTTTTTCTAGAGTTACTTTCTTTCAACAAGAAAACACACACACAAGTTGCAGCTTTTTCAATGATTTCAAAGGAAATCCTTTCTAAATCAACGCCAAATAACTGGCAATAAAATTTGCAGTTTACAAAAATCGCCTGCTTTAAAAATCGGAAGGGCAGTTTCAAAAATATGTAGGTTATATATGTGACGTAATCAAGGCTGCTGAAAGTATTTGAGGCCTTGCGGCAAAAATACAACGCCCTTTACTCTAGCTAAAAATGTAACGGTGATTGCCAAATGAAAATTAGGGCCCTTGCATAGGGTGGTAAAGGGATTTTAGTGAGTCGTGATTGGCTCTAATGTTTAAGCATGAAACTTGAAAACACCAGGCAATGGCACCGTCTGTGAAACGAGACGTGACAACTCTTTTCTCATGAAACGTTTTAACAATTTTTTAAACATTTTCCATCCACTGATTCGCGATCCTGACCTCCCTTTACTACCCTCCTTGTAATCTTTAAAATAGCGAAGATTTCAAACATGTAGGCTGTGCAAACTTCGAAATGCTTAATAAATTTGCAATCTCGTTCCCAGGACATCAAAAAGGACAAATAAAAAGCTATTTCAAACATTTTTAAGGCCCCTAGGTTGACGCCTTGGGGCAGATTTTCCCCAGCCCCATTGCGGCACCAATAGACAAAATAATAAAATTTATTCTTACTTGGGGTCTTTAATAAGTAGACTGTCGATAAAGTCCCTTGCTTCATCTGAAATATCGTCAAATTCTTCAGCGTCAAAGTCGAAGTCAACATTTGCAATGTTTGAGTACGTTTCCATGATATCATCTCCCGCGAATGGCGATATACCACTCAATCTATGAAAATAGATCATTAAATGAGAAAACAGAAAAATTATCAAAAAAGTTGAAACTCCCTAAATTATATGAAAATACAACAACGCACTTTGCAGTCTTTTTCACTTTGTTTTGCGAAGTTTCTATTTTTTATTATTATACCATGGTAATTCGGACGCCAAAATAGTAGTTTCATATAATTTTCTTTAATATTATTAGAATAATTTCGTTGTCTTCTCTTTGTAATTTTCTTCTGTTGTTGTTTTGACTTTCATTCGACATTCGTCGTTCTAACGTTCGTCCGAATTCCCATAATTATACCCTCATCGCACGTAAGTATCTTAAAGATTCACCATTCAAAATAATTATAAATAACAAATAATACTGATGAGGATTAAGTGGCAATAATTATACTAAAATTGTGTAGAAAGTGGTTTAACTGTAATGAAAAATGTTATTTTTTGAACAACGGTAAGCCAATTTTAGAAACTTTCTTTAAACGGTATTATTTTGTTTTCTGAGATTATTTGTACAATAGCGTGGAAATAAAACTACTGAATTTAAGTTAGTAGTTACAACAAACACCGCAAAGAAGACTGGTCATAACTTAAAATTAGTTTGACTTGTCAGACTAACCTCATTCGACACACACTTTTTATTGTAAATCTGTGTCAACAGAAACTATGCAATTCACTGGTTTCTCGCATTAAGGCTGTGTCAATCGATCAGCTATCTAAGTATTTCAACCATCTCATGTCGGATTAATATTTGAGAGACTCTTAAAAAGTCAGTCAACAAATTCACAATTTTTTCATATTTCTTGCCAAGAGCTGGACGACGAAAATACATTTTAAAAATAGCTACATACATTGGTTGGGTAGCGAAACAAGCTGCCTTGGTTTTCCAAATGTTAATTAATAAACATGTTTCGATAAGACCAATTTGTTTCATATTTACATTGTCTGGATAAAGAAATTCAAATAGTATGAAATTTACGTTAATTTGGAAGTAAATAAAATATTGTACAAATGATTACTTACAGAACATATGTCACGACACCAATGCTCCTAAAACAAAAATTAACAGATTGAATTCTAATAAGATTTAACTGATAGTTAATATTTGAATTTAAAGAAACGAATAAAATAGAATCATCTGAGAATCGTGCGGACTACTAAAGGCTGTATCGAAATTTCCACCTTTAGAAGAAACCTTTTCAACCAATAACAATAATTTTGGTATAAAAAAGTTTTCCACACAACAATAATACCCCATGGGCTAAAATGTTTCTCGTCATAAACTTGTGTAATCCAAAAAAAAGAGAGATGCTGTAAATCCCAGTATAATGGTAGGAACACAATGCTACGAGTGAACTAAAGGCCAAATTTTAGAATTCAAAATCTCGACTTGTACACTGTGATTTACGATGACAATTTTTTGCAAAATGTTGTTGGGAAAGTTCAACTAAAAAAATTGGCAAAATTATTTACAAAGCAAAGTTAATTTGTCTTTATACAGGGCATTCAGCAAAGTTTATTTACAGCATGAGCTCACCATAAATCAGCAGACAGCTTAATGGCTTCGTATGACAAGACTTCGGGAGCTGCAACACGAATGGAAAATTCAATCAGATCAGAAAATGCTACTCTTATCTTGCTCAGAATCTAGTCACATAGGCACTTGTATACATAAGATGGTCAGGTGATAATTGCATACGGATGCAAGCAATGCCCTTTTTTATACATCTTCAATAACATTTTGAGTAACATTGCTCATAACAATGTATAGTGGCTAATTTAAGTAACAGTACATTTTCCTGTCTAAGCTAGCCTTTTATCTACACAAGAATCTTCAAAAAACTAAAATCGAATGGGTTTCCCTCAAACCCGTAGACAAGCAAACGTTTAACTCAAACGTTTTTATTCACCCGTTAAATGTGCTTCTTATTTATGAAAAGGGAATGTACATACAGTACCAAAAGAATTCCCAAAAATAAGAAAAACTCACCAACATATTCAGGTGTGCCAACAATGTCATATTGACTGTAAGGTAAATCGACTCTTCGTGAAAGACCAAAATCAATCAAACGTATTTCAGGAAATTTTTCATCGTTTTTCAGCAAGATATTCTCAGGCTGTGACGAAAAGAAACAATGTGTATAACTGTTTCAATTTAAAAATATGCCATTGTGCATAGTTACAAACAGGAAACTAAGGTTCTCGTACATACAATCCGTTCTTTGCAGAAGTGATCCTTGGTTTCAAATCTGTGATTGGTTAGGAAGTAAAGTCACGTGTAAGGTCACGTATGAATTCATTCGTCTGCATCCAGCCAATTAGCTTGCGCAAAAGTGTAAATAATCCTCCATTTAAGCAATTTTCACAGTTATGACTACCTCTCGGTTAAAAAAACCTGCAGGCTGATCAGTTGCATACAAATTCGAGTAACTTTCCACGTGACTTTATTTTTCCATCCATCGAAGATTTTAAACTCGTTCTGCTTTACAAAGCGTCTAGTGTTGTACGATAAGTACATCTAACAGCCAAATTGAATATATATACATGTATTTAAAACACAAAAGCCCGGCCATACAATATCTTAATCTGGGTGGTCCGGGAATTCCTGATTCCCAAGAATTAGAAGGAATTGGAAACAGTTGTAGAATGCTTGATAATATTTCCTATTAAAAATACATACATGATCATGATAGAAAAATCAATGAGCAGAACAATAGAAATTAATAAATGTATTATTTATCATATTTAATATTTATTATATTTACGATGAGAATTCAGATAATTCTTAATACTGTATGAACAAATAATTAGAAGCATTTATCAAAAAATTAGTCATCATATTTGACCAAAATTGCATTATTTTGAAAACGATATTGAAGAGCAACGAACATCAATCAAAATTGACGTATTCAAGAACTGCCTTTGTTTCCAAAAAATGGCGACAAAAAAATAGACTTCCTCCACGAAAAGTAATTAAGCGCGCTAAACCAAAGATTTATGAGCACTCTTATTTTTCTTTTTAAATAATGATCATGAACTTAACGAAAGAAAAATAAATTACTGTGAATCCACATCAAGCAATTGCGCGTGTGCTGTAAAAATCAAATATTATCGCCTGTGACCCCCTGCAAATTAATTTTTTAACTGAGGGGCTACTACGCCTAAAAATTGAAACTGAAATGAAATGTGGCACATGCGTCTATGATGTTTGGTAAAACGAAGATTGTTTGTTTATCAGAAAAAGTTAAGTTTAAAGATTACAATTTCATTCAATGCTATTTCCGAGCTTAATTGTTTTCGATAAGCAAAGATGATTATTTTTGTGAAAATACAGTTCTGGTGAATTTTGAAAATAAAAATAGCCATAAAAGTAAAAAATATCCCGTAAAATTAATCTCCCGAAATTGGATTCATAAACTTTTCGTAAAACTTTAAGGATAATTAGGTCCAAATTGTCAAATTAAAAACTAATCAAACACGATGAATCGCTTGTAAATGTTTGAAGCATAGAAGAAGATTTAAAAGTTCCTGCCAGTCAATTCCATTCATTGTCAGTATCATAATTAAATTTAAAAAAAAGGAAATATCTAGCAGAACTGTGTCACCTTTTACCCACATGAAAGCTGTTTAAGTAATTCGGAAAGCCAAAAAATCCAGGCAGATTTTAAAAAAGTAATATAAAACCAAAACCGCAAAATGCATTGCTGTCATAGACATAAAAGTCTTTTCCAAGTATGCAATGTGTTCTGTGGGACTATCGTACGTTAAAAAGATCGCGATTCAATTTCAATATGGAAAGAATTTGTCCCATTTGCAACAATAACCAATTGGGCGATTAATCGCATTTACCCTCAACTCAAGTGCTTCCAGCAAATGGGGACTGGCCTACTTTTTAGGCCTTGGGCAAACTCCTGTAGAGGCCCAAACATGGGATCTAAGGAATAACTACAAACTGAAATAGGGCCCTAAGAAAACGAGTTGTGTGGGGGCCTTTTGGACCCTGCCCGGTAGCCTTACCCATCAGTTCTCAAATAAGATATTATGCAAAGGTTTTATTAAAGATAACTAACAATTTCCAACGGGTCGAATACAATGCTACATAGCCTACCTAATTTAAATCTTACTAATAGTTTTGCTTATAGCTACGCATAGCTTCGGTGAACAATTGTTATCATAACAGTGGCTGAGCCAATAGGTGGGCAGCCGCATTTTAGTCGGTTTTAGTCGGCCATTTTTATTGTTTTTGGCTGCATCATGTTTAATCCTTTTGTAGCCCAGATCTCGCCCTGAAGAGCCTTGCCCACCCCCCAAAAACTCCGACCCAAGCTCCGCCCAAAAATCATCATCATTATAAATCCTAATGGATTTTGTTGCCTTCAAAAGTGCAGATGGTTTGAGTCATACGAATGAGCGAGTGAGTGATCGTATTTAACGTGAAAGTCTCGAGATGACTTGTTTCCAGCAGGGGACACGGGAAGTGGCGTTTTTTTTTTCATGGACATTGTGTTTTTATCAGCGATCCTCAAGTCATATGATCATGTGATTTTGACAACAAATAGATATTGTGGTAAAAAAAAATACTGAACATACGTCATTCGTCGGATTTGATCTCCGGTGTATATAAATTTTTAACTGAGTATACTGTGAACTGCACCAGTGATTTAATAGGTTATGCTTAATATTTGTGAATAGCACATGCTATTGAGACAATCACAAACACAAATCAGTGCTGTGGATTAAAAATCAAGTCCCAAGGAGCATTCAGGAGTTTTTCATAGGAGGGAGGTCAGTCCAAGAAATTTTGAAGTAAGCCAATAATATCAAAAACGGACTGACATCCCTGTATGAAAAATAGTTGAGTGCCCCCCTGGATGGCTAATACTTCTATGAATAAAATTGAAAAGAATACTCCACAATTTTTGAACAAATCAAAAGTTAAATTTCATTGTTTGAACAATGGCTGTGAACTGAGAAGTCTTTATATGGTAGCATATTTATAAAAGATAACTCAAGAATGTGAAAACATTGTTGGGCTTAAACGTATCAAACAAACAGCCATATATATAACTCGTATAGCTGATTTATCATGCGTCTTATCCCTCTATCAACAAGTATAAAACAGACAGAAACAATCGTATAAAACTTTTCTTTAAACAAAGAAAAGCTAAGCTCTGTATTTAAGATGAAGATCTACTTTTACTAATGCCTTTCTTTAAGACTACCTACTCAAGCTTAGCACCACAACTAAGAAAAAATCCAGTAAGTGAACAATAATGATATTAGCAGTGATGCGAGCAATGTTAAATTAAACAGACAGAAGTAATATGTGACTTACAACATGCATATAATTTTGTGACAACAAGAAAAGTCACCTCCGAAAATAATTGTACTGTGGATAAGAATGACACCTCAATAAATTTGTGTATCCATGTTTTTCTGAAATTTTCAAACCTATTTATGTATGTCCTCAAAATAAATTGCTGGATAGAAATAGCAGGCGCTCTAAAAATATACTGTATATATATAGTTGTGTTTTCAGCATTAGTGAGGCAAGAGACATTTTCTTTTAAAATAATCACATAATAAATATGTCCTAGTTTGTTAAAATTGGTTAGAGGAATTACCTACAATTTTACTGGGTTCTATTTTGCTAAAAAAAATGACATCTAGACAACAGACATTTCCTTATAATAGATAGTAACACTGGTCCCTGGTGTTCATTTTACGGACATCCACTGTATATTTATTTTTCAATTGTCCAGTCCCCTGATGTTCACCACACTTTTAACTCTGTTAAATTTACTTTTTAATCTACTCATGACAATTTTTAACATAGTTTTGTACATAAAACATGATAGTATTGGAAAACATACCTTTAGATCTAAATGAACAACATGGGTTTCGTGCAGATAGATAGTCGCTTCTACAATTTGGTAAATCAAAGAGCATATTTCCTTTTCTGTGCAAACAGTTTCTTCCTGTTCCAAGCAGTGCTTGTGCAAATCTCCACCAGCAGCACTAAAAGTTTTGCAAATAGTATATAACATATATGTAGTTATTAAAATAATAGAATGTCAAGTTATACCACAAATAAAAACTACTTGCTGAACTTTTTGCAAAAATCATAAAAATCTTATTCTATATGCAGTGCGGTCAGAAGCTGTTCCAGATTGGGGGGAGGGCTTTGTTCTCAGAACAATAGAGAGGGCAAATGTTTAGTCAATTACCATTGTTCTTGAATAGATGCTGGAATAGATTTCAAAAAAATTAATTTTTTACTTTGATACAAAAGCAAACTATGATGTCAATGCTGGAATAATCTTTCAAAAAACCTGATTTTAAGGCATAGTTTTTTATGGTGGTACTATGTATTTAAAATATTAGTGAAATGTGTTATAACTCAATAATTGATTTAGCAAAAAAATTTGTGATTGTTTCATGCATGGCTGTCTAACAATAAGTATATTCAATAACATGCATCAAAACAATGTTATTAATTTCAGCCTTGTTCAAAAGCATACCTAAAATAATTTTTGTTCCTTAATTTCTGTTTATTCCTTTTATCCATCCGTTGGGGACCATTATGGAAAAGGTCACTTAAGACCTTAATGTTATCCAGGCCACTCAAATTAGAGGTGTTTTTTGCTGTATTTTAACTTTATGTAAACATGCTGATCCTTTTTCTCTTTTCTTAATTTTTGGATTTGTTAATTTTTTCAAATTGTATATATAGATATACATATATAACTTTTTATCCTCTGTTACACATTTATTAAATTTTGAAACTGTAATTCAAAGTTTGTGGCAAATTTTAGCACACAAATTACATACCAAAGTTACTTGTTCTAATTTAACCACCTTTTCTCTACATACACACAAAATGAATACTGATCAGTAAAAAACTCAGTTTGTTAATTTTTCAAATTTCAAAAAAAAATTTCTTCATCAACACTATCTGTCTTTGATACAAGAGCTCATAACAATTTTACTTGGTAACTGTGTAATTCAAAAAATTCTTGTATTTCTGAGTGGTATTTTGAGTGAACATTGCCTGAAATAGGCATAAAAAATTTATGGGTAGAAGTAAATAAATAAACCACACTTACTATTCCAGTATAAGTATCATTTCACTTTGTGTTTCAAAAACATCATACAACTTCACAAGTTTAGGGTGGTCTGATCTGTGAAGAATGTCTATCTCCAATAGTAACTGCTCTCTTCCTCTTCGTCCAGCTCTTGCTTTTCGAATGCATTTTGCAGCAAATACCTGGCCAGAAGACATCTGAATACATCTTTTCACAACAGCAAACCTCCCTCTGAAAACAAGATCATGCATATTTAAACATCATTAGATTTTTTAACATTTTCAACTAATTTATTGCTGGAGTGCCCCTTGAAAACAAGCATCATGCTGAAGAGTATCTAACCCCTCATGGTGGCACAAGGAAGAAACAATTTCACAAATCTGGGGGGATTTTGCTGCCAAAAAGTAGGTACACCCAGTTATTTTTTATGTCCACTTTTCCTTGATAATTTTTGCTGACTTTTGAGAAGCAGGTGGTGCTCCCCTTAAAATGAAATAGAAATGCAATTAATTCATTAAATTGAATTTCTAAATTTTAAACAACTTTAACAATTACAATTTTCCCAATTAATTAACAGTGCTCCTTTTTGAGATGTGTTCTTAAACTTAATTGATGGGAGAGGCGTCTAAATAAAAAAGTGGGTTAGGAAATTTATTTAAAAAAATAATTCTATTACTGTTCACTATTGTTTCACTATTCGCGATTTCACTACTGCACTGGAACAACAAGTGACTTGTTTTCATACACTAAAAATTAAAAAAAAAATAACAGGGGGCCATAAGCGAACGTTTATGGAAAAATTAATAAGTAGGGTGCCCATCTATTCGACGATTTGTGTAGCGACGGGGGTAAAAGACAAGATCAGCTGCAGTATCATCGCAAAGTTTATTTCCTCTTGTTTGTTTTAGAAGTTATATTCTAGCCAGACACACATGTAATCCCTGTTAAACTCAACGTGGTTGCCTCCTAAAAGGCTAAATAAACATTCAATGTTATCAATTTTATCCATCTCGTTTACCAAACGCTTTATCGAATTTATTGTGTGCAAGCAAAATCCAAATATTAGGTATTCATACGGTCAACTGGTCAACAAGCAACCAAAATAAGAAGCCTCTTTGTCAGTTCACAAAAGAAAGGCAGAACTAAATCTAAAATCAACATCATCCAGTCATCAAATCATACGAAAGAACACTCCCTTTTTATAAGTATAACTGAACAGTTGTGGGGCCTCGTGAAAACTTGACCTGGCCTGTCACACGTAAGTCTAATTAGGCATTCTCAAAAATTGAGCAAAATGGTTAGATCACTTCCCGCAGTTTCACACTGTGTATGTAGTGTGTATAACCACAACAAATCTTCATCTTTTGATCGCGATACTGAAAGGTGATGGTGTAGTACAACTTCATCTTTCAAATTCTAACAGAAATAATTTGAAAGATTTAAAAACAACGGGCAAATTTAGCTTAGTTAGACAGCAGTAAATTTTTTTGCAAGTTACGAGAAAATTAAGAAAGCCTAATTAAACATTGCTTTGTCCTGTTTGTGTGATGGCCAGCTAGGTAGGCTTGACACAAAGACCCGCCTAAAATTTGCCAAAAAAAACCAACCTTCCGAGTTCTTCCTTGACATCGTAGTAATCTGTGAGAGGTTCAGTCTTTATCTGTGCCATCTTTAGTTGCTTTAGATCAAATACCCATCCTCATACTTTCATGCTTATCATAAATCAACAGAATATCTCGGCGAAACTCTTTCGGCCAAAGCTAAGAGCATGTCATTTCCGACTTTCCCCTTCGAAGCAGGATGGAGAGAGTCTCATGTCATGCATAATAATTCCTGCTGTGTTTAGTGTTCTGAGCGAGTGAAATTCAATAAAAAGACAAAGGTACCAAGTCAAGTTGATCAATTTTCTTTCTTTCAACAAATAGTCATTCCTCGACCAATTAAAAACAAAGAAGTCTATGCACTGGCTCATTCTATGCTAATCACTGCTCTACTTTGTGGCTTCCTGGCTTGGCCCCTCCTTCTCCTCCATGTCGTCCTCGTCCACGCTTTGAGGAAAGTTGAACAGAGTTCTCTGACGAAAAGCCACTCACCGAAAAACGAAATGTTGTTCGGGCTATACCCGGAAGTTTAAACGCTGCTCAATCAGCAACAAGTTAATTAATTTAATTTTTAACTCTAATTAAACACTGGAAAGACGGTTTAACCTAAAAAATTAATGTTCTCCCGTTTTACATTGTTTTACATCATTTTTTATTGTTCTCCTGTTTTGGTGTAATACAACATCCAAAACAAATTGCGCGAAGGAGCCTGAGATGAAGTTTGACGTCATAGTTATGATTTGAAAGATAATTTAATCAATTTAATCCACTGCTTCTGTCGACTAAAATCTAAACAAAAACACAGATAAAATTGTGCAAACACTCCCTTCACTCTTTCTCGCAAACTCTCTTTTCATGAAGAATAAACAGAAAACAAACAAATCATACAAAACTTTTCAGCTGAAAATTCTTTTCAACAAATTTCTTTTCAACAAATATCTTCATGCTCTTGAGATTCATCAATATTCACAGAAAAAGTTAAATATGACAAAAATAGTATTTTACTGAATTTTCTTTCACCCGTTTTTGATCGTTCTTCAGTCTTGATAATTTTCCAGGATTTTTACAACTATTCATCGGTAACCCAGTCTTTGCTTGCCTGTGAAATAGTTCCATTTCTGGCAAATCTTTCTTCTGATACAAAGATTCCTTCCAGGATTTCTAAGTTCCATTTAAGATGAGTCTATCACATTAAGTCTATTACATAAGTCAAATCTATCTTGGCTGCCAATGCCCTGTGTATACAAACTAGTCTCTTATTTTATGTCAATATTATTTACAAAAACGTTTAAGCATATCAACTACAATTGTGCCGTATCCAAAATTGTGCGGTAATATTACACCATTGATACAATCAATACTAACGCTAATAGTGCAAAACTATTACTAACGCTGAAACCTCAAGCAGAAAACGACGTTCCTAAAAAAAATGTACAACCAAAACACAACATAACGCCTTGGTCAAACGCCTGCATTAAAATTATGGAATGTGCATACACGAGATTTGTTAGAAAATATTTATTGAAATCTGAAAACAAAGAAAGTGCTTGTGCACACCCTAATTATCTTCGAAAAGTGTTCTACCTTTCATGCAGGTTAAAAAAAACTCTAAAGTTGAGAAAAAGCAAATTAAAATAGACTTGACTTCAAAGCGACTTTGAAATGTGCCTTGCCAAAAGGCGTAAAAATTAATTGATCATAAATGGCTGTGCAACGGCATTACAAAATGCGAATGAACTTATCAAGCGGAAGACCCAAATATGACTTAGCTCGAACTTAACTCGAACGTAACTCTGAAGTTGCTAGCCTTTCGGTTGGCAATTCGGAATGACTTTAGAAAAACGTGACATAACGAGTCTAGTTTTGATGCAGGCAGTGTCGTCCGAACATTTTCCATTCGAAATTTTTCGATTTGTTGTGTTACTAAATTATTGATAATCATAACAACGTAATTACATTATTTTGTCTGAAATTATTTGTCCGAAACTATTTGCCCGAAAATACTGCGTCTAAAATTTTTACTTTCCG
Organism: Phacellophora camtschatica; assembly: GCA_036873815.1. Classification (NCBI taxonomy): domain Eukaryota; kingdom Metazoa; phylum Cnidaria; class Scyphozoa; order Semaeostomeae; family Ulmaridae; genus Phacellophora; species Phacellophora camtschatica. The sequence goes on from JAYJMH010036210.1 coordinate 19,699, forward strand.
AAATTTTTGAAGTTAATACATTTATTAAACTTTAAGAGATAGCGAGGGTGATTGAAAATCCCTTCTTTTCATAAAGCCAAAAAGCAATATCACAAGCATACAAGTTTTTATCATTTCGGGAAAATTCCTTATTATTTCCAGATAATAAATTGGCAGAAAATAAATTAGAGCAATTTTAGAGAACATTCTGATTATTTCTGGGAAAAAATTGGCTCTGGGGTTATTGACTCATAACAACACTTAACAGAACAATCAGTTAGTCACATACGTCAGCCATTTTGATCAGGTATCAGGTACATTTATCGACTAAAATAAAATTTTTGGGTGTGCTGGGAAAATATTGCGTGATATGAGCAATTGATTATAAATAATTTTAATTAATTTTAATTAACACATTGTAACTAATGTAATCTAGAGACACTTTCCTGAGATTTTCTTCTTGCGGCAATCATCTTTACTTTCATTAACTAATATGAATTACTCCACACTGAAGAAATCATTTTATTCATTATCTGTCAAAAAAACTGTTTATTTATTGAACATCCTAATATTAAAACGCTCCTGCACAATACTGAATAGAGTCAATGGTAAATATTTATCGTATATTTGTATCATAAATTGAAATTCGGTTCTCCTAACTGTAGCACTTTCAGGTGAACTGGAACCAATTTTACACATACATGTGATATAGAACATACATGTGGCAAATTCGAGCTTCGTTAATAGAACTATTAAATAGTCCAGAATATGTGCTCTAAGATTACAAGTCTACATATGATATACAAGACTGAAACAAAATTAAGTGCCCTCCTGACGAAAAACTATCAAGTGCTCAACCTATTAACTAATTAATTAACTGCTGGTAAAAGGTATGAAAAGAAACTAAAAACAATGTTTGATCCATTACCACTTTGCCTTAAGTGCAGTATACTCAGAAAACAAAACGCCTACTGACAAGTATAACAAAATTAAATCCAAGATTCATCAAGCATACTAAAAATAACAAAAAGTCAAAAATACGGTCATCTTAATGTCACCAACAGCATCTTCAAGTGAGCTTTTCCAGCTGTGATGTTTTAGCAACCGTGTGCGTCTATCGATCTTCTGTTGTCGTGCGTTTGTTCAGTATCTTTATTTCTTTCAAGCGTCTTCAAAATGTTCTTTTTCGGGGAGCCAATAAGCATTTTGTAGACTACAATTACATCGCCAACATAACGTAAAAAGATCCTTGATTGCTTATAAAACCAAAAGTTAACTTCATCACACTTTTTTATAATCTAACTTCTATTTATAATCTCAAAAGTTCTACATGAAATACCTCGTGGTACGAAGAACATCTCACACTCCACGTCGTTTCTTGGACAGGATCTCTAAAGACAAAATACACAGTTGAATGAAAAACAGGGCCATTTTTCGATATCGGAAATGAATTTCGACACTGGAGGTGAGATAGAAGTCATGTTCTTTAAAGAAATTTGTAATATGTATACTTCAATAAGAATGTTTTAGGCGATTCTCTTAATATTTCACTCGAAAATACAACATTTACGCCACGGTAAAAGATGTTTAACGTCAGAAACACAACAAATGCTTTGATCATTTAAATACCTTCGCATGTTGTCTATGAGATTTTAAACTATATTTTCGAAAATTCAACAAAAAGAACCTAACTATTTCCTTATAATTTCAGAGACCGATGTATCCTCTCACCTCCTGAAATCCATCGCCAAGGCCTACCTTAGCAGGGCTGTCCAAAAGAAGACTCCATATCAATAACAAATAAAAACCGTTGATAAAAATCTAACAAAATCTACCAAATAAGCTTCTACTTTTAATGTATTACTGACAATTAATTCCCTCAATTTAATGAAACCGCTTTAAAGCTTATTTTTTTCGATTGTTTGAAACAATCAAACTATCTGAACAAGCAGCAAAAACAAGTAGGCAAAACGTTACTGTTTTCTGATAGACTAAAATTTTTAATCGAGAGAAAAATCCTATGGCCCAAAATTGATAAATAAATAAATTTAAAACCACGTAAAAACAAAGCTGTGTCTCAAAAGCATTCTCATGACCAGAATTATTATTAAATTTGCATTTCATGTTCAGAAACCTATCAAAATAAAACACATTGCCAGCAACTTTGATAATTCTAGGTCCTAGGTTTGTTGTACAAGTTTTCAAATACAACATCACAAATTGCAAAGGATGTGAAAATCGTCGTATTGAACCATAGGACAAAGTAGATACGGGGTTGCCAGAGACTCTAGCCGCACCAACAATTGTCAACAATCCAACTCTTCTCTTAAAGGCTGCCGTTATAGATTAAGATATTGCATTTTTGGCTCTTGAATTAAATTCTGCAAAATTAATTTAGTCTGAGAACCAATTTTATTACATTTCAAAATAAATTTTTGTTACAATCATAGCGATGCTAATACTTCAAATTTTTAAGAGCCTTGATTGACGACGAAAATTACATCAGAAATGCAAAATTTCCTTGCATATTCTCATTATTTGTATAATGGCAGCCTGATATAGAAAAAGTGGATTGGTAAAGATATTCTTGGAATTAATTAGCAACGAAACCAAACATATATTTATCATGTTTTCATTGAGTTTCATCATTGAATTTCATCAAGACCTCATTACAAACACATTTATTGAACGGTGTTGAAGGGTCTTTTTCGTCTATGGTCCTTTGCAAGTGCGCGTTTTGTTGTCAAAGTAAGAAAGAAATGAGCAGCTATGCTTCGTAATAATTCGTAACTTTGCAAAATAAACTATGGTCCATGACAACGAGTTTTATTTACTATCGACAGCTGTTTTCTTCTGCGCATTTTGTAAAATGATTGCGACGATTTAAACAGATTTCAGCATCCAACTTATTTTTATTTATGGACCACGAAAATGGTCGTCACACGCAAAAACTTGCGCAAGGCATGCTGGTTGCAAAGGACCCTTATAAGTTTTTCCTCAGCAGGTTTTAAAAAGTAATTAAATTACTGTGCATTGTTATAGAAGAAGAATATTAGCCAAAACGACATAAAATGTTACTTTAACGTTGTAATATGTAAAATCTAGATTTAAAAATTCTAATGAGTCATTGGACAGCCCCACGGTTTATAAATAAGAATCAACATCACTAAATATTACAAACAAACAATATATCACATTTATAAACTAAATTAAACACATTTAAAAAATTGCAAAAGATTTTTACAGAATATAACCCAAATAAAGGTCGCCCGACTATGGTTTAATCGTCCATACTTCTCATGCAAATGAATTAATTCTACGATAAACTGCAGGACGATTAAAACATTTTTTCTGAAAAAATTTCAACGAAAATGGTGGCATAGTCAAGCGAGGGCCTAAAGCCTACATACAGCGTCCTAAAACCCATGAGTGCAATCCCAAAAGTCGATAACGGTAAAGATGGCAATAAAAATATGTTCCTATTAATTTTTAAAGGGAATATGTCCACCAAGTGCATGATTGGCCAGCCATGTAACTGATCATATAACAATTTTTCCTCGTTTCCATTAGCGGGATCAGAAGTTTATGAAACCTCGTATTCATGCTGTAAAAACTCGTTATATGAAAACATTTCAAGTAATCGGTACCCACAGCAACAGCTTTACGTGTGAACACATTCCCTTCAAGACTCAATAAGGATTCAATAATAAAGTGCTTCTCTATTATATATAAGGATTTTCGGAAAAAGGATCCTTGGCTTGGCGCTATCTTTGGCGTAATTGTCCATTAAGGATGCAAACATAAATAGTTTTGAAATAAAAGAAATCGCTACAATTTCCTTATAGCAACAAGCACAAATGACTACCGTAGTTTCCAAGGTCGATGTATATATTGCAATGATGTTATATTGGAGTAGCTTACACGGGGTTATTTCGTGTATAAAGAATTAATATATCATAACAGGGAACATATCCCTTGACTGTTTCACACACCCAGATAGATTGATCAGCCAAAACCATTGCAGATAAATTGTCAGTTTTCTAGAATTCGCGACATTAATATATAGCGAAGAAATCAGTTTTATCCTAAATAGTAAATGGTACATTTTCAGATCACCCTTAAACCTTAATGACACTCCTTACAACCTGCAAAAAGACAACATTACTTTACCATTACTTATAGATAACCTAGGCAAAACTGTAAAAAGCTTGATGGATAACGCTACTTTAAAATCAGACCAATAGTTGAACAATTTCTGCAACTGTAAATATTAAATACATCTCCAAAATCTGAGACCATAAACGATCTACTTGTACATACAAAAATATTGGCAAATGGAAAATTGAATACGAAATTGAAAGGTGAAAAATGTAAGTAAAAATTGACATTTCGTCAATAAAATCAAAAATTTAAATTTGAAGAAAAAATAATTTACAGAAGTTTGTTTCTAATTACATATTGAATGAAATAAACAATAAATTTCTTAAGTCTCTAAATGACAACACAAGAGCGTATAAAACACATAATGACTGTTCCTTGCAACTGAAGTGGAAGAGCCTAGCGCCTGCCTAGCGCCTACCTAACCGGCTGTGCGCAGGCTACAAGAATCCTGCTTTTCAAGTTCCGCAATTACCCAATAGTACAATTCCTTAATTTCCTCAACACTACATTGTACAGAATAAACTCTTCAGCTTTCAGATTTGACGTTTGAATTGTCTAAACTGTTCATATAATGACATATATAAAAACAAAATATTTGTTTAATCATGGTTCAACTATGATAAAAGACATGTTGTACAGTATAGATTTCAGTGAAACTTTCTGATAAACAGACTCGAGGGTAATTCGGTGCAGCCTGGGCTTCAAAATAAATGCTAACTTAAAAACGTTACATAGCATTTTAAATGCAATCGCTAGCTCTGATAAAGTTGATCTGAAGCCTTTAATCAAAAAATGATTATCTTCCATAGAGTTTTACGGAAGCATAAGCTCCAGCAACAAAAGGATGCAATGCTTTAAACCAACATTAAGCAAGAAACAATTACTTGATCCGTAAAATAAAATGAGAAATGTTTTTATATACTCAGAACATATAAAACAAATCTCAGTTATGTTTTATAGCCTTTTATCGTTTTACGGAATAAAATTCAAACGATAAAAGATTTTATCTTTCGCAAATAAAGAATCCAACATTGGCTTTTGGAATGACGAACAGATCAACAACTAACAAATGAGAACTAACCAATAAATTGTAAAATTCTCTTAATAATGATTGGCGGTTCATTTAACCAATTAAACTAGGCCGTCAACGCCTTTAATTCATTTTTGTGTTCTTACATCATGGAAAATTACTCGGGTAAATAAATCAAAAACCAAAGCAATGCGACATGCTTTCTCATTAAGACGTGCCTCTATATTTTGATTCAGTGCATAGAATCAAGTTGTTGCCCACGAATTGTGCAAACGGAAGTGAAAACTTTGGAGAAAATATCCAGGGTTTGTTTTCAAAATTTAATATGAAGTTTCAAAATTCACCATTAATAACCTCAAACCAAACGAAGACGTCAAAATTTCAGGAATTGGGGAATAAAAATTTGGGACGATGAACAACTGTTGTGCACAACTGCAGTGCAAAAAAGGCAAGCTATGTTTATTAATTTTAACAAAGCTCTAATTTTACGACCTTTCCAGTATTGAGTCATACTGAATACTCATGCAAGACGAGGAATTGCATTCAAAAAAGAAAATAAGAACAGGGACAATTGACTAACACTGATTCAACTGCTCTCTGATTCATGATAAACATTTACGGAGTTTTAATATCAATCAGTTTGTTATCTGCTAGCAAAAAAAGATCTGCATGGTCCACCAAGTAAATTTTAAATTTCACACAGAGCCTATTCCGTCACAGATAACCGCGCCTGGTTTCAAAACGCACACGCCTATATCCTAACACAAGCAAACATGTGTCAACATCGTCACACAATTTTACGACAATGAGATCTAGAAAACTGAATTAAAATTTAATTTAAAAGATTGAGCATCGACTATTACATTAGCCTGCGTTCACAGACCACAAGTGAATGCAGGCTGCTATTACATTGAAGATTTACAGCCTGTTCCTTTGGCAATCAAAACAATTGTGATTACATTGTTTAAAATTTCTCCTTTATTTCTTTAGAAAGCAATTGGATGCAGTTGGATGATTTTGAATGGAATCCTGATTGTTTTAATTGCCAAAGGAACAGGCATTTAATGTCTTAAAAATTTCAAAAATCAGGATATAGACGCATGCGCTTTACGTACATGCAAAGACAAGGTAAATGCGTCTTTTCTTCATTATAATTCCAACTCTTCCAGACTAAAAACAAGCGTAAATACTCCACAAACCCCTCCCCCCAAAAAAAATGAGGAACGATTCATCTAAATTCACACACAAATAAACTGGTGTCAATGCAGTAAATTATACGCAGTACAGTTTTTACTCGTTGTTCATCCTTGTGGTTTATCGATCCCTGCTAGATTCCCCCCCCCCCCCTAATCAAACGCGCAGTAGCCACTGATGTGATGTGTACAGACGTGGGCAGTTGCAATATTAGCTGCTTTTATGAAGAAGAGGAGATTGGTGAGGAAAAAGGAGTATCCCAATATCGAAACCATTGGTTTTTAACGGATGATTAAACACAAAACACACACGATACATTACTGAAATTGACAGTTTACAACTCATATAAAACAATCACTAAATCAAAATATAACTTTGAACATTGATGATTGATGCTCATTGATCATTGAAAGCAGACATTTTTATAAACGAAAGTAGGCCTATCATGTATGTTTTAAATGGCACTGAAAAGGTGATATCTGTTTATAAATAGTTTAAATTTTGGAACGCCGACTTAAGATTTGAAAACAAAAAATGTATATTTTATTTACAATTTTCAATATTATAGACCAGTGTGTCTCAATCCAGCTTCTCTTGTTCAAGTATCACTTATTAGTTAGAGATGATTGCATTTGGTATACTTTAAGGAAACCAGTTTTACTTCACAAAGCACAACGTAGTGCTATACGCAACGCAATGTTTTCTAAGTATAACACATAAAAGTTCGAAATGAAAACTGCAAAAACGTACGTAAAACTGCTTTCTTAAAATTAAACAGATAACAGAAATAAAGATTTAAAATAATTCTGACTGCAGCTCGTATGTCATTCTTAATACCAAGAAGACAGAGCTGCTTACAAGACTTAATTTAGTTTTTTTGCAAACATACAACATATGACCTCAAAATATTTCATTGCTAAGTAGAAAAAGAACATTGTAATTGTAATTAGCAAATCTGTGACACAGGACTTTTTTCTAACCTTTAAGGTAACATTTAAAAATATTTATGCCATGCAATTTGTCTTCCCTATCCAATTTACCAAGCATCCAGATTATTCTGTTCCTGTCTAATATTCTTTTAAGTCGTCATAAATTTTAGATTATTAGATCGACATTAAGTTGTCATACCAATAGAAATTATTTTATGAATAGAAATTATTTTATGAATAAAAATTCTTTTATGAATAAAAAGTCTTTTATGAATCTGCAGTGCGAGAAGTTTTATGCAAACCCTGTACCTAATTTCGCAATGTTTTTTCAAATACTTTAATATTAACGGAACAATTGAGAAAATGATTACAAAATAAAACCAGGAAAATGGAGAACTGACTGGACTGGAAAGTCTTAAAACTAAACGCTGAAAAATAAAAATTATCTGCGCATTTTAATGCGCATGGCTTATCTTTCAAATAATCCACAACAGCATCCAAAAATTAAATTTTGAAATTTAACAGTTCATTTGCGATTGTGTAAGCGTAAATGTATATAAACATTCAAAAATGACAAATAGAACAGCAAATAAAAGCTGTTTTCAGTCTAAAGCAATCTCGATCAAAGAAACTGACTGAAACGTAAACATATAAACAAGTGATATAGACACAATTAACATACGTACAAACAAAACATATATACAACAAGCACACATATAAACTATTTCAGAGTGCAAAAATTTCAGTTTCTTATACATCGAGGAATAAACTCTTTCAGAGTTCTAAAAGTTAATTTCTTGATACATCGATGAAACAATTAAACTTGTACCTAGCTGCCTTCATTGTATTGGCTACTTAGTACCAACGAAGTCTCGTGAAACAATTGAAGTTCGATTACTTTCGATTAGAATTAACATAAATTACGCAAGAAAAAGCAGGTAAGACCCAGTCCAGCATTGTATCCATTGTTGAAGTGTATTTGAGATAAAGTTGAAAAGATATCATATTAACAGGGTGCCCTTCTGAAGAGCAAAGCCTTAAACGTTCTTTACTATTAGTGCTTGTTATTGGAGTACTACACTCTACAACAATTTGATTTTATTGTTGAAGTGTGTTTGAGATTAATTTCTACTAGATTCCTAATCTCTGAACTAAAATACGAAATTTAAATGACTCAATAAAACAATTGGGGTCCAAGAATGATATAAACCCTTTGAGATGATGACATAAAACCTTTAAAAAATGCCATGCTCATTGTCTACTTTTTGTTGTCATAAAAACAAATTGATGTCATGTCTGTTCTTTTATGTAAAAAATCCTCATTTAAAAATTATATGCTTTTAATGTTTCTAATTCGATTATTTGTTTTGTTCACAGAATTTTAAAAATGGGGCGTAGAAACCTTATCCTTTTCTGGTCAAGTACTCTTGCCTAAAGGTTCTGATTCTTAACCTCTAAGAAATTACTAAACTTCGGGATTTGCCACAAACAAAATCCATGTGAATGTAAATGTTAATTTGAATTCGTAAGCAAGATTTTACTCCAGGATTTTGACGAAAAACATAAGGTAGTCAGGACATTGATGAGTAAAACATTCTTCCATGCTGAACAGCTCTTTATTCCATCTTTCTATTTTACCAACACTCTATCCATTAGCACAAAAACTGCAACCATCACATATTCAAAAATATTTCCTTGTTTCATAATTCCATGGAATGATAAATACGTGACTCCAAAAGCATTCTGCTCTTTAATGGCAGAAACGTTTTTTAGCACATGGTCATTGAAAAGCTGCAATAGCTTCTAATATAAGATCGCCTAAAAATTGAGCTAAAACTGAAAAACATGGTTAAAATGCAAAGTACCATATACTCCACAGATCAAAATCTGACCAAATGGTTGTATTTTTAATGAAAGTAGGTAAACTGTGAAAGTAGGTGAATTAGCAAATTGTATAATGTAGGTGCCAAACAAAACATTTTCAGTATTAGTTGTCAAAGTGTGATAAAAATGTATAAATTTTACATAACAAACAACATTTGAAATAAATAATTTTCATCAGAATTAGACAGAGCACTACTCCTAAAGTGTAAGAACTTGATGACTAAAAATCAAATGAATATTGGACAAATCGAGCAGGCATCTTACCACAAAATTAATTGCCATGTCGGTAATATAAATAATTGGTTGGTTACTTCTCAAATGAATAAGTATCTAATTAAAAATACGATAAAGCAAACACCATACGCATCTAAACAGTTTATGTGCTTACCTTTTATCCTTCCAGCTTTTTGAAGACTTCAATCAAAATAAAAAAACACAACTGTTTCGAAAACACAGCAATGAATTTGAATTAATAATAAAAAAAATTAGACATACCTTGTGTTGAGCTTACACAAATTCAACTGTTACTTCACTGTCGTCTACAACAGTCCTGCAGAAAATGTTTCAAAATTGCAGCATTCTGAGCGACTGAATTATAATGTTTCAAAACTACTGATAAACGAACATTGCTCTGGCAATGCATATACAGCAACAAAAGAAGTGTACTGAATAACGTTAACAAAAAATAATTCTTAGATTCAAATTCAATACACTTGAACCTTGCTAACTCAAAACTTTGATTTCCAATTAACAGGCAAATCCTATTATCTGAATTGTATTTAGCAGGGAGTAGCACATACAAACCAACCTAATTCAAAGGAAAAACTTGCGCTGAAATATCTTAAATTAATACAAAGTTTTGCCCGCATTTATCTCCTGAAAAAGTGACATTTTACGTTGTTATTAATGTGCTGTATGACCCTATACGGAGTAAATGATTAAGAGAAACGCCAATTTGTCCAAGCTAGCAAGGTGTTCAAGATATCTGCAGCTATCAACACTGAAAGCTCTAAAGAAATGGACAAAACAGTTAAAGTTACAACAAGCAATGTAGAGCATGAAAGATTAAACTTTTCTGAGTGAACTAAAAAAATTACCTGTTGAATTTTCTCTTGCAGTCCATGGCATGATCAGGCTTCACGTACGTAACCAAAGCTTTGTGGCGAGATCTTGAGATTTTCAAAAGCTGAAAGTTATGTAAATATAAACAAGTTAATGAAAATATTCAAAATAAATTTTTTCCCGCTGACACAGGGGTAGTAAATATTCTTGACAATACTGCAATATTCCACTGAGCATACTCGTGGGAAAGTGTCAAATTGAAAGCGGAATGAAAATGAAACCTGAGGGAAAAAAATTAAATATTGTGAAGAATATCTATCCCTAAGCTGAAACAAGACCGGAAAACAACAGCTGTTTTCTAGAAAAATTTGGGGGATTAAATATTAAATTAAATAGCATAAAATAGTATTCTCAGCATTTTTTGAAACACTTTGGTTTTTAACTTTTTTGAATTTTATCTGAGTCTTTCATAATTTACTCTACTTTTTTCTTCTCTCTGTTTTTGTTAATTAAACTTTACCTAGCACAGTTAACGAAAATATCCCTCCACTCAACAGCATTCAAAGAAAATAATATACCTCAATTTTTCCAATTTCTGCCATCAACGTTTTTAACTTCCGTTCCGTTGTTCCAGATGACAAATTTGAAATCATCACTCTGTTTTTGCTGACTTCTGCTTTCGTTTGGCCTTCGTTGCTTTTTCTAGAATCTCTTCTTTGACGCCTTGGTACAGGCTCTGGACTGGTAACAGCTCTCTGTTAAAACAAAGAACCACAGTTCATGGTATATATAATCTGAATCAGGCAGAATTTTTTAGAAATTAGCAGCGAAAACAATAAGTTCTTGCAGTTAATCAATATTGATAATCAAAATCAAAATTATGCACATTCATGCTATTTTATTGAACATAATTTTGCTCAAAATATACACAATCATGCTATTTTTGCAAAATTTTAAACTTTACAAAAATGAATTTTCATAAACAGGACACTGTCATAAATAATAAAAACTAATAATAATAATAAAGAATGTAAAAAATAACGAGCAATTACAATGGTAATAACAAAATTAGCGAAACAAGAAGAATTTAAAATAAAAAATCCATACCCTTGAGCCATCCCTTGCCTCATCATCAAGCTCATCTTGTTCCCTGTCTCGTTCACCCTTTCGTCTCTTTGGAGGTCTCTCCTTGTCAACCTCTCTGTCTCTATCATTTCTCCTGTTATAGTCTCGCTTCTCCTTGTTAGGTCGATTGTCTCTGGTGCTTCTATCGTCTCTAGAATAGTCTCTGTCACTTCTCCTATCATCTCTAGGGAAATCTCTTTGCTCCCTTGGCGGTCTTTGTTCTCTTGGTTCTCTCTGCTCACGCGAATCCCGAAGGTCTCTGGGTTCTCGTTGGTCTCTTAAAGGACGTTGTTCTTTTATTGGCTCTCTCTGGTCACGTTGGTCTCTCTGTTCCCTTGGTTCTCTGTAGTCTCTATGGTCCTTGTGCTCAACGTGCGATCTGTGACGTGCATCATCACGTGGCTGCCGATCATCACGTAGAGGTCGTTCATCACGTGGTTGTCGATCATCCCGCACATCTCGCGCTCTTCCTCGTGATCTGTCGTCTTTAGTTCTATCTTTTTCCCTGTCCCTGCTGTCTGTTCTGGTATCCCTCTCCTTGTATCCGGCCCTTTCTCCTCCTTTTTCCTTGTGAGTTATTTTATCCCTTGATCTGTCAAGTGAAGTGTTTCCAGTTGAACGAGCTTCTTTGTACCTCTCTGTCTGTTGTGAGGTTCTGCTTGCCTTTTGCGTAACATCCTTGTTGACATCGGGCGAAAATGACCTTGATCGTGATCTGGAACGAGATCCCCATGAGCGTGAGGGCGACCTTGAACCTGAGCGTGATCCAGAAACAGATCTTGAAGCTGACCGCGAGCGAGAACGAGATCTGGAACGAGTCCATGAACGGGAACGAGATCTTGAATTTGAACGTGACCTGCTGCTGTATGGGCTGCCGCTGTCATCACTATATCGACGCCTCTTATCTTTATGAAGAGCTGAGCTTGTCTACAAGGTTAGAAAATAAGTGCAACTAATTTATTAATATTATAATTTTATTTATATATACACAAGAAAACTGGTAGAAAGCTAATTAAATTCAATTAAATTTCAAAAAAGTACAAAACACACAACGAGATCTAAATTAACTAATTAACTAAGGTCAAAAAACCTAAGGCAGGGACAGAAGTTTGTCATAAATTGCTCTGACATTATTTTCAATTCGAAGATTTATGTGTAAGCGTTGAATGACTTTACTGTGCTATTTCTGCTTCACTCGGATAGCCGAGCAGATAACACCAACGCCTGATAATTAAAATGATTCAAACAAGCAGGCTAATTAATCATAACATACCGCCTTTTGAACTTGTTTCTGCCTGGAAGAATCCTGTTGTTGCTGTTGTCTCATCACCTGTGCCTCGTACAGTTTTCGATGCTGCTGTTGTCGCTGCTGGGCAGCCGCAGCAGCTGCTGCTGCTGTAGCAATGAGCTCATTTCCTTGTACAGGATAAGCCGCTCTGATCTGCATGCTATTAGGGACCATATTTGCGGGGTATGCCATTCTTTGCTGCACAGCAGGAGCTCCAAGTTGTTGAACTCCGGCGACAGGTCGAACGGCCGCTGCTTGAGCTTGAGCTAATTGAGCAGCTTGCAAAACATTTTGTGGAGCATTTGGAGCACCAGGAGCAACTGCAAGCTGTCCTGCAGGGTTTTGCTGAACAATAACCTGTCCATTTGGCCCACGTACAATTTGAAGTTGAGCGCCAGGCAACTGTATTCCAGGCCTCTGTACTATTTGCTGATTTGGTAGTCTTTGAGAGTTTTGGATTCCCTGTTGCAGTTGCTGTGCTTGGACCTGTTGCTGCTGCTGTTGCTGTCGTTGCTGTTGTTGTAATTGTTGTAACTGTAGTAACTGCATTTGTTGCTGTTGTTGCTGTTGTTGTTGCAACTGTTGCTGGATTTGTTGTTGCTGCAACTGTTGTTGCAATTGTTGTTGTTGCTGCAATTGCTGTTGTTGTTGTTGCTGTTGCAACTGTTGCTGCTGCTGTTGTTGTTGTTGTTGCATTGGCACCTGAAAAATAATAGAAAACATTTTCATAAACTGTGATTATTTAAAAGATCCTTTTCGATAAGCATTCATTGCTTGAATCTTTTGTGTTTTGAGGCGTCGACCTTGAAATCGTATAAGTTTAGCTGAAACATATATTTTTTAATTATTTTGCAAACTTGAAAGTTTGTGCAAAGTTTGCCTGCTCATGTTGCAGCCTTTCGCTGCATTAAATACAATTTTACCGTGCGAAAAGTAAACAGCAAAATACAGATAAATGAATATCCATAAATTGAATAATAAATTAGCTATATGCCATTAAATAGTAAAAACAGACGGTTCAGGCTGTGCCTTTCTTCGGTGTGGAAATAGCAAAATACAGACATGTGGATTATGAAAAGCCCTTAAAGAGATAGAAAACAGGAAAAGATGTGCTTGACAAATAAAATCTTAAATGTTTGTGCAAGAATGCTTGCTTATCAAAATTCAAAGACACTAATATGAATAAAAATGTAATTTCATGAAATCGTAATTTCAAAATCTTCCCTAAAAATTGACTAACATATTTTTACATGTTATTCCCGCTAAAGGAAGACAAGTACCTTTGTTCCGTGCGTTCTTCAATTAATTTAAATTATATTTTAGAACTATTATACAAAGAGCAGTAAGTACAAAAAACAACATGTATATATATATCATTAAAAATTAGGTTTTTCAGGTCAAAATTGTTTCCTCATTCGCTAACGTTGAAAAGCTCATGTTAGCAGAAAAGCAAATTTTTGAAATTCGTAAAAAATCGAATACTGGTGATTTTTCAAACGTCGGAACATTTTTTTTGGGTCACCCAGTACAAATCGTTAAACTAGAAATACTTACGCGCGGTGGTCCAGCCATAACTTGAGCTCCTGGAACAATGGGAGACTGCTGCATAATACCTGGCTGTCTCACTATGTTCATAACAGCAGGGTTTGATGCCATCGGCATCCCCAGTCGCTGTTGACCTAAAGCAGATTGTTCTGGAGTCAGCTGAGGTCGTAACTGAAGACCACCAGGCCTTTGTGGAGTCCCAGGCATCATCATCTGACCTGGAATGTTCTGTATAGGTTGAGATCCAGAAATCATCGGCCTTTGAAGAGGAGCTGGAGAGAGCAGGAGATTCATTAAATCATTCTACAATTACATCAATGAAAAATGAAAAATGAAAGTCAAAATAAAAAAATCAGCAAGTTTGTCTGCTCGTATGATACTCATAAATATCCTTTCAATTTTTACATTAACTTATCAAACTCTTTTCGAGTGCAAAGTGTTATTTTCAAAAGCCATTCAAAAGCAGAAAAGCATATGTTAATAGATTCCTGAAAATTTAATTTTCATCATTCTGGAGCAGAAATGAAAACATAAATGTGGAAAGTTTTGCTTGAAATTTTAAAACATTAAACAAAAAACTAAAACCCACATAAAAAAACATAAAAATATAATCTACCTCTTTGTTCACCGAGTCTCATTTGCATTTGCACTAAAATTAAAAATTAAATCATTCATTTTCAAATTGTTACCATCTAAAACTATGCCTTCCTATTTCTCATTGCATATGTATATATACACCATTCAAAATTAAAAACCCTTAAAAGAGGAAAGTTTCAATGTGCAGAATTATCATTGTAAAAATGCTAAATCGTTGCATAAGAAAATGCATACGAAAAATCGGGTCTGTTGTTTTCAAATAGGTTGGATTGTTAACCAGTTGTTGTTTTTATGAAATAGTGGCTTCGTCTCTTAAAGTCAATCGATGGATACAGAAGGCTTCGCTCTCAAAATAAACTGCTGTTGTGTCATACAACGCAGCAAATCTAGAGACTTTATCTTTAAAAACATTTGTCAAATTTGATTGGAGGAATAGCTGTAGTTATTTTTTGTCCAACCCCAGGCGTTCGGCACATTTAACTCCATTGATTTACTTTAATCAAATGCGGGGCCTTACGGTATATACTCTATATGCAAGAATTAAATACACTTACTCTGACCAGGCTGCATTCCAGGTGGAGCCATTCCTTGTTGTGGACCATTTCCCATCATCATTTGATTAGGAACATTGACTCTTTGTGGTGGCATTACTTGCATTCCAGGCCGTAATTGCATTCCTTGCTGCATCTGGTTAGGCATTGGCTGCCCAAGTCCAGCCATTCGTTGTCCAGACTGCATGGGACCTCGCTGCTGCATACCTGGACCATTGAATGGTCGCTGTTGTCCCATACCATGCTGCATGCCAGGTTGCATACCAAAGGGTCTTTGCATTGGTCCCGATCCTTGTTGTCTTTGCTGCTGGAAATCAGAACGACCGTGCTGCATGTGTCTAAACGAAAGAATCAGACAGAAAATTAATTCAGGAACATTATTGTCTAAGCATCTTTCTCATTTAAGTATGATTTCCCACCACTTCAAAATAAATAGTAGAGAGTCACCTCATATCATCAGCGCAGAAAGCATTGGTAATTCTTTCCTTACAAGACACAAAAGCATGTGCCTCAATGTAACACACACTACTTGGTGTAAAATAATTTCCCTTGTAAAATCTTCCATGTCAAAATATGTAAACAAATCAAATAGTAACTGAAATACGAAATTGTCTTAGAATTTCTATTAACAAAGACAAAACAAACAAACTAAATATATATATACCTCTCAAATAAAATAATAATATCTTAAGTATTTACCCCCTCCACCCCCCCTCCCCTCCCCATTAAAAAATCATTTTTTACACTGTCTTATTTTCATTTCAAAACAATTAATCACAATAATATCTGCAAGAACACAAAAATAAATTTATTAAATAGTTACATATTAGATATAAAACTATTCTGAGAAGATGTATGCTTAAACTTGATCATTAATACATATATACACTATATATATATATTTATATAGATAGTCCTTCAGAAGGATAAATAACTGATTGACACGAATATTGAATCAACTTACCTAATACCTCCATGCCCACCAGGTGGACCTAAAAAAGGTTAAAAATTACAATTAAAATTTCTGATCATTAAAATAAAAGTACATCATTTCAAGCTATTTTGTTGTAATATATACTGAAAGAATTACAAAATTATCCTACAATTAATTATGATGTAAAAAAATCAACATAAAAATGGTATTAACATATGTTCATGTGTAGCAATAGTAATTTACAGCAAATTCAGCAAATACTGATAAAGACTCAAATATAGTTTACTTATAAAAAGTTTATGTTTATTGCAAAACTATGCTCTTCTTCGTTGCTGTTTATCGTAGCATTAGATTACCTTGTTGGTTTGCCATTTGACGTTTTCCCTTTTCTCCGTTCTCCAACTTCGCCTTTTCCTGCTTCTCTTTCCCAGCCTCACTCGTATCAGTACTTGCATCATCATCATCTTCTTCCTCTCCAGATTCTTCTTCTTCTTCTACAATAAAAGTCATGTTAAAAGATTTCAGTAAAAAAAAGCAAAGAAATCAATCACAGAATAATTATATAGCATGCTAAAAGAAGCTGCACCAGTACACCAAAACACAGTGTTGATAAAAATAAACATTACCTTCTTCCTCGCCTGATTCTTCCTCTTCGCCCGATTCTTCTTCATCTTCTCCCCCTTCCTCGCCACTGTGAAAAAAAAAACAATGTATAAATAACATTGCAAATATTTAAAAGTAATTTCAAATTCCAAATATAGGGAGTACGTTACTTTTAGCGAAGTTTAGAGCTTTCTTAAATTGTTTTTTGTTCACCTGTTATGCAGGAATGGTGAACTATTTTTACAGAGAAACATTCTAAAACTAAATTCAAAATCGGAATTTCTTGTGAGTGAGAAACAATAAATCTTAAAACAAGCATACAATTATTTCCTGTGCAATTCTGTACGAGTCCGTTCGTGGACCATGTTAATTTAACATGAACTAGGCTTCCAAAATACATTTTAACACAATATTTGTATTTTCAACTCTAAACATGAAACAGATATCCAGCTTTGTGAATAACATTGTTATATCAAAAAAATAAACAACTATCGCTGCAAGAAGGTCAAAATAGACCAAAACAGTATACCGATTTTAGCAAATCAATTATAAATCAAGACAAAAAAACAATATATAATAGTTCTGTGAGAAAAGTTCTTTTAATATATTGGTTTTAATGATTGACAGAAACATGAAGACTACTACCTTTGTTCTTCTTCTTCGCTCCCCTGTGTAAATAGAATAAAAATCAGTGTTAAAAATTTAGAGTGCAAAGTGTTTGATCTGAATCAAGTACAGATCCATAAAACTGGCTGGTTACTACATGGATTCACTAAAACCAATAAGGAATCAAAATTTGAGGGAAGCCACAATTTCAGTGCCGAAGCCAAAGGTCCTGCTAGTCCTGCTCAAACATTTTCAAAAATAAGAATTTTTTAAACTACAAAAAATAAATTTCCAAACCCATGTTTGGTCCTGCTTCACAATAGAGTCGTACCTTGTAGCCCTGTGTTTGGCCCTGCTTCACAAAAGAAAAAAACAATGCTAGTCCTGCTATCAAATTTGAGCAGGACCTCGTCGCAATAATCATCAAAACATATTTTTTATCAGTGATTTGATTGGCTGATTTTTCCTACTGGGTGCCCACTGCATCGATTCTGAACTGTTAGTCCTGCTCCTTTTGAAAAGCAGGACTCCAAGTTTTCCCTGTGTCATTCTGCGAAATTCACTTTCGACTATCGTTCGTGAGTTCAATGGCCGCGAACGAGTATAGTACAGGCCAAAGACGAAACCGTCTCGCAGCTAGAGTCATTTGGTATTGGTGTTGCTGAGCAGAAATTTATTGTGCCAAGGATTAAAGAACTAGACTAAAAGGGTCTATTAATTGAATTGCTGAGCAGACTATGCAAGACTGGTTGGTGTTGGGAGCAATGAATATGAAGACAAACAAGACATAAAATGAGAAAGTGTTTCATAAAATATGCCATGAACCATTAGCTTTGTGTGTGGGAGTTGAATTAAGGTATGATATGCCTTAGCTTTCAATCAATAATAACAAGGGGAAGGGGGCGGGACAGAGGACAATATATTTGGCAGAAATTTGGCAAAAATTTAAAAGATTCATTTTTAAATGCTGTTTTCGTATACTGTATTTTGTGTAGGAATTGCTGGTATTTTAATAAAGTTTTCTGCAGAACTTCTATTATATCTTATTTTATTAAAAAGTGTGAAACTGTTTCGTAGCAAGCTACAATATTTTAATAAAAAAAGCTAAAGCTTCAACCCTTGGAAATTTTTTTATAGTTTTAGGTACATACTATAAATTATAAGATGATATGATGATATGATGTTTTTGGATGACTTGCTAAATTTTGGACTTACTTTCTTTTTTCGGGATGCCAAGTTCCCTCTTCGGCTCAGATAAGTTTCCTTTTGGAATACCAGGAATCAGATGATGCAGATTTCTTTGAAGATACAGGCAAAGTGGAGAGGAATTTGAGGAATTTTCAATACAAATAGACTGATGACTGCTTGAGCTGAATATATAACTATTCACTTGTTGTAACTGAATATTACTGCCAGAACGAGCTGCTAAAATACAGAATTTGAACACTCGCCAGATTGGTTTCTGAATATTTTAGCAAATTATATGGAACTTAGCTCTTGTTTAAGTTTGCTTTCGATAAATAAAAAGTTTTCTCAAACCAAAAATTATAAAAAATTCTTGTATCAATTGATTGTAAGTCATTGATTTCTGAAAGTTAAAATGAATTTTTATAAGAAATTTTCAGAAGTAATTTTTCAAACGTTTTCTATATAATGAGTTCTTGGTGTATGTCTCAACTTCCAAGAAATTTTTAGTGTTTTTGAAAAAGATTTGTAGTTCTCCCATATCTACCTAAAAAGCAAAAAGGTTTCACTTTGCAACCTCAGATTTCACTTTGCAACCTCAGATGGAAACTTTTATCGAGAAATTGTCTGAGAACTTTTTTTAAATTAAATAACCAAATACATATAAAATTCCTTCTGGAATGGGCGTTACCTCAACCTTTAATCTAAAAGGGGCGTTTCCATGAGAAATTAAGGGCGTGGTTCGAAAACATTTTCCGGGCGTGGTTCGAAAACATTTTTCTCTAAATCGCCTCCGGCGGATAGCAGGACCAGCTCTTTTGCCCTGGCTTCACTATTGTTACAAAACTCGCCTCTGTTTGTCGGATTGGGGAATTAAGATTAAGAATTAATCCCCGTCTACACCACATCGGTTGTATTGATAAAAAAAATGTTAAATACGCAAAACTCACAGAGATCCAGAAGATGGAATGAATAGGAAAAAGTGAATATTTGAAAACTTGCAATATTTCACACTGTCCATGAAAGAGGAATGCCAGGTGTCAATATCAAGCAAACATATTCAAAATCGGACCACTGGTTCTGTCCCATTGATTTTTTGAAGTTTGATTAAATGACATATTGTTGTTTATCTTCGGTAAAAAGTACTTTCGGTAAAAATTCCTGTTTTTAGCTTAACTTTAAAATTTCATAACTTCACTCACAATGGTCCAATTTTTACAAACGTGGTTTTATATCACAGACAATCATCCCAGATCTCAGATGTAACTTCTTTACAGGAGCAATTGTATGAAGCATGGGTAACCGGACACATAGACAATATTTAGCTGTTTTCAAGAATTTCAACAAAAAATGATAACTCAGTAGTAGAAACAACAATTTTAAGTGATTCTAAGTGTTGTTGACCATCAATAGGTAAAAGAAATACAATGTCTCAGGAACATTTCTGCCAAAGGGTTCGTTTCAATTCGTTTTAATTTTTTTTGGACGATTTTATAAAATATTCAACCAAAAATCCGTATCTGCATGCAGGCTTAAGTATTAATGGGTAATTTTTGTGTTTTTCTCTCTGTATCAGCGTTTCTCATATATTCATGGTGATCTAAACAGTCTTTTCTGCAGACAAATATGAAACAATAGCCTATTGTTTTAAAACAATAGCATAAAATTTGTAAAATTGTATCTTATTTAACGGCTGCGATCAGTTTTCACGTTATTGGTGGCAGTTTAAAAAAACATTTAGCGGAGGCAGCCTCGAAAAAATCCTTTACGGGCGCGCAACTAGGGGGGTGCTTCTGGAGGTCACGATTTTTCTCCAAGTAGCAGTCTTTCACATTCAAATGACATACGAATTGTGCCATTTTGTAATGTTTCAGAGTACGAAATACCACAATTTTTGACCCGCTTTGGGGCTTACAGCACCCCCTCCCCCCTTAAATCCCCAGCTGCGAATGGGGCGACTTCCGGACATCCTAGTAGAGCCTCGCTTGACATAATTGTTGCCATTGTCCTACCCTAGAACCAGTGCCCTAGATATTTCCTAGTTGTGCGCCTGTTTTATCACGATTTATTCATCCCTAACATTTCGCACCACGCCACCCCTAATCCCCCAATATGCCGTAGAAGAAAGTAGTTAATTTGTTTCACGGAAGTCAGTTTCTTAAGGAGGGGTTCTTGTGCTACCCACTGCTGACTACGATTTTGTATAGGATTTACCAGTTAATTTAAAATAAATACGGGCGTAAGCAGCAGAATTGTTTATGCATTTCCTTTATCTACCTTTGTTCAGTAATGGTGGAGTGGCCAAGTGGTTACGACGCTGTGGGGGCGCT
>JAYJMH010036211.1:0-15997 GCA_036873815.1 Phacellophora camtschatica
TCAAAGCAATACATAAATTTGGGAAAATTTCGGCAAGCTTGAATTTGCTGATTTTGTTTAATAGCTTGTGAGGGCCTCCGATTCCTCTCCAAAATTTGCAAAGTGTATCGATTGATTGCAAAGTGTATCCTTGTAATCGTTTGTCTCAAGGAAACAGAGTTAGTTGTTTACATGCACAAAGGAAATACACAAAACAAAGTTTATTTCTTACGGGCTCGGGCCCTGATTTAGTAAGAAGAATAAACAAGGCCTGCATTTTACGGGCCTGGCCAGGACACCGACGTAGAAAAACGAAAGAAAACAGATTTAACTGTTTACGTGCCCTGGGCCTGATTTAATAAAGAAAAAGAAAGCAAGACTCAAATTTTATGGGCCCCGGGGCAGTTGCCCCGGCTACCCCCCCCTGTCAGCGCTCCTGGAAACGACCACATTAAGCGGAAAGCGCTTAGCTGTTTTAAAATTTAGGCAAAGTTTTCCATACAATAATGGAATATGAACCCGAATAAAAATCAGAAACAGAAAGATGAGAAAGGAAATTCTTGACTTTTGTCTTAACCTTTTTATAATGTTATGCAAGTATCATAGTTTTGTTTTAAGTTTGGTGAATTACTTCCCTGAGAGTTGATGGTAACTATAGTTATTTTCTTCCGTTTGAAGGATATTTGCAAATGAATTATCAATAATTGCCACATTGAGCTTTTCAGAGCTAAATTGCATGCCTATGTATTCACTGGAGGTGCTTTAAACTTTTCATGAAGTTGGTTTGAGCTTTATCAAGAAATAAGGCATATAGTAGTAATTTTTACCGCTAATGATTCAGCAAAAATTATGTTCTGTAACCGGCCAAAGAAATAACAAAGATAAATGTCATCCAGTTATTTTAAGGTACCGAAATAACGAAAGTAAGAATAATTTGTTTCACTAGATTTCGAAACGAATTGAGAACATTTATGGAAATTCCATTCCGTGAATTCAGTGCTACCGCGTGACGTCCATCCGACAGATGCGCATGCGCTAATAAAACGGTTCAGTCTTTGTTTTTAATTAGGAAACTTTTACATTCACGTCTGCCTGAACGACTTGATAGGGTAGCTTTGAATTCACAGACTGGATCTTCTAAATTATTTTCGATTCATTTCGATTCATTTCGATTCATTTCGATTCATTTTCGAGAAATACAATTTTTTTAGATTCATTCGGATGTCTTAGAATCATGCAAGAAGGTGGAGGCGCCATAGGCCTGGTAAAGATCAATTTTGCAGAATAGTTCAGGAAACGAGGAAACCTTTCTTGTGTTGAGGATGATCTCTTCCCCTCTAGTTAGGGGTTTGTGATATTTTATAAATTGTATTTACTTTTTTATTCTTTAATGCTTTTGATATTTTAAAACTTTGAAAATATATTATGCCTTCAATTTTTCGTGGAGAATTTACACATACATACATACATTTAAATGGATATATTCCTGCGGCACAGCCCAAATACGGAAATTAATTCTTGATTCTCCTCTACCAAACACACACAAGTTAATTTTAAAGTTGATGATGTCAAAAGAATGCAAAACATTGTCAATACAACAAAAAATGAATAACAAGGGTTATACAGTTAACGGAACTTTAATTAAGATCAATAGTACCCGTTCCCCGTTCTCCCTCTCCTGTTCCTCATTATGGAGATAGCCATTGTAGCAGTGAGCTGTACACTTTGATTGGTTACTGATGCCCATGCGTGCAAGTTCCGCATCAATCAACAATTTCTGAAGCCCTTCTGAAGCAGAAGATGTTTCAAAATATGCTATTCCGTAGTTTATTACATGGTAGCAACTCTTAGTTCCGTTCTAAATTGTATAAATTCGAAGAATATCTCTGAGTTTTATAATTCAAATTTGGTGTCTGCAGAGGAAACATCAAATCAAATTGAACAGTCAACACATGCAAAATGAAGCTTTTACATGGGACAGTCATGTTGCTTGTTGTTACAGTTTTGATTGACCGTGGTTGCTGGGCCAGTCCAAAGACAATATATCTAATAAGATCGGACTCAGGTAAATTCAATTGTTTAATGTGTTTCTTTTGAAATGGTCCTTTAACAGTTTCAAGAGGATTTTCAGGTTTTCGGGAGGCTTCTCAAGTATCTTTTATCTTTTACAAAGAAACAGCTAAATTACCAAAAATTTACAATCAAAAACACAATTTTAAAGTGATGAAATATTAATGTTTTTATATACTTGCACAATATATTTTATACAGTTGTGTATTTATTTTACGCTTTTATTAAAAAAAAAACATTTACTGTTAATACAATGCATAACAATATTGCAAAAATTATCGACAGCAATCTGGAATTAAAGTAGGTTGTGAAGGACCACAAAAAGGATGCGGAGGAGGAAGTATCTGCAGCATCAATGCTATCTGCACAGACAAGATAGGAGCTCTTGAAAATAATAAAAAACCATACCGATGCAGTTGCAAACCAGGTTACACTGGTGATGGCCAGACAGGTGATAAAAGCATGTTATCATTATATTGTTACATCAATTACTGATTAAATATCTATTACGGTTTAAATAAATATAGTATCGATTTAAAAAGTAAAACCGCTGTTAAAAAAGTATTGTTACAGTTTAGACAAGGGCACCTACCTTGTATAAATTATATCAAGTGCAGTCTCGAGGTTCGTGACATAGAACACGGTGGCGCACTGACATAATTTTGTTGTTTCAACGTTAGAATTTGAAGTCATCGCACCATAACTGATAAATGGAACAGCATGTGCTCCATGTGTTAACTCATGAAACACAAAAGTTCTAAAATGGACAACAGATAGTCGGATTAAGCATCAAGAAAATTTTGGAGAAATGGGAATATGGGGTATAATGACTAATTGCAAAAATGGATCTCTTTGCTCGTGGAATTATAGTAAAAAGAGAAAGTGGGGAAAGCTTACGAAACAGCAGTAGATTCCGTTTGCATACTGGGTGGACAATATGATAATTATCAGTGTTCCAAACAAGATACAGAAACCTTTATACTTCAGTGTAGATAAAGCTAGGAAAATTTAATGTCTTCTCTGCTACGAAAACAATTTTTTTTTCTTTACATTCGTTTTCGCAGCGCATTCCAATTTTTTGTTTAAATTTAAAAAAACTTTTTATTTGAAGTTTATGTAATTTTTAAATGAAAAGATTAAAATAACATTCCATTTTCAATTCAATAAAACGTGGGGCAGGCAACATTTTTAGACATTCGAGTCTGGCCGTGTCCGACCGCCAGGTTGGTGTGTCCGAGGAAATCTTGAAATAGCAGAAAAATTAATTGAACAAATATGCAAACTGAAATTTTTATGCCATTTCCTCATACCTTACCCAAAGATATTAGATTTCAAATTTTAGAGCCAAAATCATATTTGTTGTTGAGCAATATTTCAGACCCAAGAATGTATAATCGATTCAAAATACCAGAAAAAAATATAGGACACACCCCCTAGCCATGTCTAGTGGGAAACTCCCCCCCGAGCCTATATGCAATATTTTTGGGAATTTATTTTGTTAATGAAGTGTGGCCTCCGAAGGCAGGTCTTTTTTTCTTTTCTTTATCTTTTGTATGCATTATATACTTGTACAGACAAGCATGGGTTGCAAAAACGATATAACCGCCCTCATATTAATACACAATTCTGTGGCCTGAAAAGATTTAAGCAAAAATGTATTAATCTACGACATGATATAAACTAAATAACGTAAAATAAAAGGAAAAACTGGTCATTAGCATAAATGCTATTCTCCAATGTATTAAACACAAAAGGCAATTTCACATGATACAATCATTAATTTTAAGGGTAGTACAACTAAATATCCCACGAGGTCGGAGTATGAAAATGATTTATTGATAATTTTTCGTTTCTGCGTGTCGTGAAAACAGTGGCATAGCAATCGGGGATCCAGAGTGCACGTTCACCCCCCCCCCCCCCCACTTAATCCCAAAATGAAAATAGTGCCTCAATAGTGCTCTGCAAAATTCCCATTCCTATAAAATGTGAAGTAAAAGGTGCACTCTTTTTGAAGGTTTTTGAAAACGAAACGGATCAATATGAAACGGATCAATAGTTACACGGAAAATATATATCGAAACAAAATGTTCATAACATTCTTACTTGTTTTTTGTTTGTGTTCTAAAAATTTTGTCTTTCTTGATTCATATCCTTTTCTTCTTATAAAAAATCTGACAGAATATTTGTGCCCAATTGTTACAACACCACGAATTTGAAGTTTACAACTCCACAAAGGCAACAAAGTGGTAACAAAACCATGTTACAATAATCCCTGCAACAAAACCAAAGGTTTTGATCTTGGTATACGATCGTAAAGGGTCATCTTGTAGAATTTTCTGAACCACGGCGGTGTTGCAGACAACATACTTTGCTTTTGAAAACATTTTTGAATATGGAATCAAATAAAAATTTGAAAATCAGTTGTCCGTGACCAAATATTTTGAAAACTAAAATTGCTGTTTCATTTTGGTAGATTTTCATTAGAACTACTTGAAAAAGAGAAATAACTTGATAGTGACTGCATCCATAAATAAGCAATGAATTTGTCAGTTTCTGTATTTCTGGCAGAGTGTATTTCCAAGTACCATTAACTTCATTTCGTCAAAGGATATGATCTGGGAGACCTGGGAGAATAAAAGTGTTATTTCACAAAAGAAAAAAAAACAACAAACAAACATCAGAATTTCCGGCACTTACGACTTTCACGGCACTTACGGCGTCTGAGAACAAGCTATTTCTAATGGAAACACATACTTCCATTAAAAGAGTCAGTCTCAGGCAGCCGCAGTTGTTTGCCGCAGGCAGTTTCAGGCAAACGCAAACATTTTCCGCAGGAAGTCGCAGGCGGTGTTGCGGGCAGTTACGGCTGAATGGAAACCAGCCTATTACTTGTGATTTAACTAAACCTGCAAAAAAATCATAAGGGTCATTTGATAATTATAGAACACGTGAAAGCAAGTAAAGAAACATACTAGAAATTATCTTCACAATAACTCACCGGTTCATTGAAAATTGATTTGCTGGTATTACGGGTAAAATAAACTATTATATTGAATGTTTAGATAACAAACACTTGTTATGAAACAAATCTGGACAATTTAGTAGTGCTACAATCCGCTGTTGCTGTGCAAAACGATTACCAAAATCAGTTGTAGGTATAATTCTAGCATTACATCTCAATGAAAGTACCCATACAACGATAACTATATTGTGCCAGATGGCGACGATATTCTTTTTAATCGTTATTTGTTTTTAAAATAAGTTACATAACAACTTAGAATCTCCTGGATTTAAGAAATGCTGTAACACACTCTAGTGAATTTTAAAGTAAACAATTACAAAGAAATCTGTTTATTATTTGTGTCTTTTACTTCCACGCAGGAAAATATGAAGATCATTCTTCTTTCACTTCTGCTGTTTTTTTTAACTTTCAGTTATGTGGATGCAAGGTAAAACAATTTTTTTGCTTTTTGTTTGTATTGCTGAAGAAGGTTAAACCTGATTTTCATTTGATCGCTCTGGTCACTCCTATTGCCAACAAAGTTACCTAGCAACCGGAGCGATGTGAGTGATCAAATGGAAACTACAATTTGTTTTCATTAGTGATCGTAGTGAGACGGGTTTTAGTTAAACTTCCATTTTTGTTCTCTCATGGAGGCAATAATGTCTGCAAGAGAAGTTGAGGAAATATAAATTGTTTATATTCCACATTTTATGGAAGAAGTGGGGGAAGGTATGAAATGTTCAAGCTGGTTCCTCTGTTTATAAATAGATCTTACCGAAAAGTGGTTTTTTTCGGGGCTCCTTCGTTCTCCGCATTTTGCAAAAGCATATAACAAAACTGCATGCTCCAAGGATAAGTCTTCTCTTTATTTGATTCATTTTACTTTTACGAATATTTGTCGTCAAGAGCCAAAAAATTGCAAGCAGCGATCAAATAAAAAATACTAAATCGCTCCAGTCGCTGGTAACTTTTATGGCGATCGCAGCGACGAGAGGGACAGAAATCAAAAGGAAAGCAGCCTCGAGACTTCTTTATAACTAACAAAAGTTAGGGCCTGTTCATATGAGTCTGCTGAACTGGCTGGCTCGGTAAGTGAGATCTCTCTGTGTTAAGGAATCAATAGAATAACAGATTTTTGTTTACCTAGAGAAGCGAGCCCCCTCTACAAGCGAGAATTTGCCTGTTTTCAATTTTTCTTGGTGAGATCTGGTGAGATCTAACTTGGCGAGATCTGGATCAATGCAAAATGGGCATGCACCAACTGCATTATCTAGAAACGACATTCATTGTAAAATCGATAAAATTCAATATCAATATAAAGTCAAAAAAGAAGATCGAGAGTCCATGATTTTGTTATTAAAATTGAACTGTAAGGAATTTTCCATCACAAATTGCTTACCTTCCCAAAAAAACACAAATATTTGACACCGCCAGCTAAGTGACAGGTGGCAAGGTAGAAAGCCGCCATCGAAAATTTTAATCCTTCTATAGTAATTGTAGAATACTTTTCTGGGTCGTGGATTCTCCAACTTTCTGTTGGGAAAGTTGTTTCGCCGAGGAAATGTTGAAACAGTCCAAGGACAAAATTTCGTTTCTTGCCTCGGGAATTTTCACCGAGGCAAGAAACGCCTGGCAACTTAGACTAGGGTAAATATTGCCATAGGTGCCATAAGTGCCATAAGTGCCTCGAGATTTTTAGTACGGTCATCAGCAATGCTTCCGATATCCGTGGGCCGTGCGGAAAAACATGATTCACTATAACGTATTTTCAATTTTTTTGTATCGTAGAGAAAATCTGCAAAATATCCTTATTCCATCACAAGGAAAAGGCTGGTTTTCATTTGATCGTTCTTGTTGCTCCAGTCGCTCCTTTCTCACGTGATCGGCAGAACATTTACTAGCGACTGGAGCGACAGAAGCGA
This sequence comes from Phacellophora camtschatica, assembly GCA_036873815.1. NCBI lineage: Eukaryota > Metazoa > Cnidaria > Scyphozoa > Semaeostomeae > Ulmaridae > Phacellophora > Phacellophora camtschatica. The sequence goes on from JAYJMH010036211.1 coordinate 6,976, forward strand.
TTGCATAGTTTATATTTGTTCGTTCTTTTTAATTTTGCAGTAACGGAATGGTTTTTGGCGACAGATATTTGTTCAAATAAAATGGCTCAAATATTAAACAGAAATATTATCCTTCGAGCATGCAATTTTTAGCGGGCCGCAATTTCTTAATCGTGGGGATTTTGCAAAGACTCAGAGAATGAAGAAGCCAAGGAAGACGCCGATTTCGGGGAGAGAAGTTTACACAATTTATCCTTCTTCGACTTCTCTTGCAGCAATTATTATCAAATGAGGAAAAAACGGGTTTGCCAGACATAAGAGAATACACTGAAAGTACGGATGATTTCTGAAATTCGTCTTTTCATTAAATATTTTTGGATCGCTCTAATTTCAGCAACAATTTTTTCCGGTCGCTGGACAAATTTTCGACTGGAGCCATCAAATGGAAACTAGGCTTTGGTTTCCATGCTTGTTTCCTAAAACAACCTTAACAAATTCAAAGGAGGGTTGATTAATTTTTCTGCAGTTTTTCTGGAAAGGGATTGGAGTAACGCAGAGAAGGGGCCAAGGCTGGAATATCTCCCACAGCCTCGTTATTAGATTCGATTTTAAAATTGAATAGATTAAAAATTTTGAGAAATACAAAGCAATCTCTTGGTAATATTTCTCACCAAAAAAGCGCACCTGGAAAAGTAAAAGGGCGTGGCTCAAACACATTTCCGGGGCCCTGGTGCCAATGAGTGTTGTTTTGTTTTCGTCTCTGGCGTATTGCCCCCCCCCTAATCGCAAAATGCTTCCTACGGGCCCAAATACAGTAGTTGCAACAGTCGCTACTATTCCACTTCGCTTCAAAGAGATGTTGGCCAAACACAACAGGACTGTTGTAACTAGTCTAGAGAAACAATTAGTTAAGAAAGAAAGCAATAATCAGTAGAACAGTGACATTGAGTAGTAAGTATAGGAAGAACGTTGTAAGTTTAAGAAAGAACGCACAGAAAAGAAAAAAACAAAAAACCAACAAACAGAAAAGAAAGTGTAAGAAATAACTTACAATGAATGTGTAGATAAATAATTAATTAACCGTAAATTATCAAATATATGCCCAGATCTTTAAAAATTAATAGGCAAAATGGGGGTACTGTGGTGTGGGGCTTATTGTTGAGTTGGAGGTTTAAGATAATTCCAAGTATGAAAATTGTTAGTTAAGGCCGTTCGGAACACCAGTGTTTAACATGAATATATTGTTTTTTCTTTTATGTTTTTCTTCTGCTTAAAATAAAAGGAGCGTCCAAAAGTCCAAAGATAATCCTCAGACGAATGATTTAACCAGCTGAAATGTTGGGAAAAGTTTATGTCACTTGGTTCATTTTTACGTGTACCTTGTTGAACTTCAATTCGAAACTTTTATTTAGCTGTCTCCAAGTCTCACCAACATGCAACATTCCACATTTTCTGCATTCTTTACCATACACGAGGAGGAGAGAAGAAAGACGTTTTTGGATTTCATTACAGAAACAGAGAAAATGTGTTTGCAGGAGCGAGATCGTGGATGGTTGCATGGAAATGTTAGAGGATTGTGATCTGGTGTTTTAGGCTTGGAACAGACGAGAATGTCACTTAGGTTAGAGTCTCTGCTAAAACCGTCAGTGATTGGAAAATGGTCTTAGAAGTCATTTATCTGTGAAATCTGGTTTGTCGGAACAGGGACCATTGAGACTGTTTGAGAGGAAGAAGCTGTGAGAATGAAATTAAGCTCTTGCATATGACAGTGCGTGAAAGATGAGTAAGATAAATAAATGTTAGCATCAGTATCTTTATAATGGAAAGATGTGGCATTATGATTATCTTTAATAGAGAGCATGATTTTTGAAGAGGGATGGAAACTAGTTGGCCATTCTCGCGAGGTAAGGAAGTGGTGCACACAATGTCATTGGCATAACGCTTAATGAAAGAAGGAAAGGATCTTGGAATTGTTGTGATACGAGATGCTTCTGGTAGCCAAAAAAGAGACATGTAAAGCTAGGGTCTAATTTACGGCCCATAGTTACGCCGCCATCTTGGACATAGAATTGCTGATCGAATGAAAAACTGTTTGTGGTAAGAAAAATTAGGATGGACGAAGTAAGTTGGAAGAAGGTGTATCTTTGGTAGCAGGTTATTCCAGGAGAGGGTTTGAGAGCAGAAAGACCATCATCGTTAGAAATGAATATAAAGATTTTACATCCATGGTAAAGAGATAAATGCGAAGAGCGTGAGCTAAATCCTTGACAAGTATTGGTAGAGCATGAACGATAGGTACCATAATGGCATCAAGAAATGTAGCAATTTGAAAAGATGGGCATGAGATAGAATATGCGATTGGTCTACCAGGATTGGATTGATTGTAAATTTTAAGAAACATGTAAAAGACGGGGGCTCTGGAATTCTTAGGAATATATTATCAGCATTACTTGGTACATTCTCTGGAGCAATCTCCTCTTTTGTGGCATTCATGTTAACTTTTTTTGAATTCTTAAGTTGGATTGCAGGACCTCTTCTGATAAAACTGGTTATTGTAATCTAGATTTGAGTTATGACAGACATTATGCAATGTAATGATCTTTCTTCCAAACAACGACGCGCCCTCCTTTGCCAGCAGGCTTGCTGACAAGGTTGTCACGTGATTTCAGCGGATAGCTTCTCACCAGTAGTAAGTTTCTTGGGCTGTATCCCTTTGTTGAAATTTATCAAAGAAATTTCATGGCGAAATTTCTCCATAAACAGTTGTACATTCTACGTTCTTCCTATACAAGCGTCACTGTTCAACTGATTATTGTCTTTTGCTTAACTTCTTGCTTCTCTACTAATCCTTTTCAACAGACGAAGTACAATGATGGAATCGTCTTTCATCAGTCATATGGCGAACATAGTATTATTTAAATTGTATTTATTGAGTGTTTATATTTATACTTAACCTTACGGGCTTTAAGAATATGGGCTTTATCACGTTAAAAGAAGCGTTGTAACATTCAAGATGTTGATTTTCTGCTATACAAAATAATTCTCGATAAATTTAGTTTAATATCTAACATTTTGAACTGCTGTTGTTTCCTGTTTAATATATAACAAATCTAATTACTATACGGTAATGAGTTTAAAATGTGTGACGGTATCTCCATTATTAACTAGTCACTTATTTCGATATCTTAGAAATTTTATTTATTGAACGTCAATTACGTCAATTGCTGTTTCCGTTCATTTTTTATTTCTCATGATAAGCATTATTTAATGCCATAATAACACAAACATTCAATTAATTACACACTATATAAAAACTTTTTCCTAGTAGAAACGTGGTTGAAAAATGATTAGCGAAATATATATTTTTACAGATCAACAAAATGGCAGAAGAATTTTCCAAGGATGATCAGAGGGTCTCTTGCAAATCTTGCAAACTGGCCATTCATTGCCAATCTGAAATTCCGTAATTCAGATGCGTATTTTAAAACCTGCTCTGCTTCTGCAGTCAATAGTGTTTGGCTAATAACTGCAGCACATTGCGTCAACCAAGTGAAAGACAATCCGCGACACTTGGAAGTTAGATTTCGTGAGTTGCCACTCCTATTCATTTGCTATTCATTCATTCGTGAGTTGCATTTGCCGTTATAGATTTTCACAAACAAACTATTGTTTCCCAAAATTTCAACCCAATATGGTGTCATTTGCTTGTTTTAAAGATTTGGAAATGAGGGTAGCAAGCCGGCAGCTTTTAATTTTTCAACTTGCTATTGGCTAGACTTTTACACGAGTCGTTGTTTCACTGCGTTCTCTTATTTGCCAAAATCAATTAGGTCAATGATTGATCCGAGTATGATCTGAGTGACGTCGGCAAGTCAGGGAACACAGTGGAACAACAACTCGTGCATAAAGTCTAGCCCATAGCAAGTTGACAAATGAAAAACGTCATTTTATCGTAAGTTTCACACTAAGAATATTCGAAAATCTATTGTTTTATATAAGAAATGAAAACATTTATTAAAAACACCGAAGATAGAAGTGAAACGTAGCCACCGTGACATAGCCTCCATCTTTAAAAAGGAAATTATTATTGTAAAACAAATTGCTGTAAAGAATTAAAAACAATTTAAAATTATCAGAAAAATTGAACAGCAAAAATTTTATAATGCCAATACTTATTTCAAACAGCCCGTGCTGACATGTCTTCTTATGCGATTCAAAATGTATCTGAAATACAAGTGAATCCAAATTTTAAACGAAATCCGTACAGTTATGATTATGACATCGCCCTTATCAAGTTAACTGGATCAATTCCAAGCAATAAAAGGACAGTTACACTTCCAACGCCAGGAAATTCAGCGACAAACTGTAAATCGGCAGGTAAGGGGATGAAATCCCATGTAATGTATTTTCTCTTTCATTTAAAAAATTAGATAATAATTTCTGAATTTTCATGTAAAAGGGTGCAATAATATTTTAAACTAATTAAACCTTTAATTTTTTGCTGTATTTCACTAACAACAAAAGATATGTCAAAGCTATTGCAGTTAATTTCATAGAAAATCCCTAATATTACACCAGTGACAAACAGGAAACTACGAAACATGATTAAAAATATAACGGCCAATACATGTAACGTCAATTTAATCTACAAGCTGTTTAATGTGATGATATACAACCCTGGCCACGTGTACAATTTTGTTAATCTTTGAGAGCTACACGCGATTCATGATCGATTGGAACGTTTCGGACATGGAGTGCCAATAGGAAAAGTTAAACTTCACATGTTTGGGAAAATTAAGACTGATGTTGATGCTACGAGACGTTATTGTTGTCAAACAAAGCTGAGTCGTTCTTACTTCTATCTGCTCTTTATGGCGTATATTTAAAATGTTCATGTTTAAAATGTATACAGTTGAGAGTTTGCTTTAATGGTCCATTCATTGATGAGATGCCATTTTCATAAAATAGGAGAAATATTTTTATGGCCTTTTTCTTTTCAATTTAACAAATTTTCTTTGGTTTAAAATTGCTTTGCATGGCCTTAGGTTAATTCAATTTTTCGTTTTTATTTTGCTTGTTCAGTTATTTGACTAGATGTTTAATTTTAAAATTCAAATGTTTTACAAAATGTTTTTAGCTTTAAATTAAAAAGGATTTTGTTCTGAATAGTTTTGGTAATTGAGGCTCACTTGATATAAAATTTCATGTGCATACTTTAGCGGTTAAAAACAACTATTTTTTCTGGTTTTGTTGACATATTTGAGTCGTACCTGATAATGTTTTCAAACAGGCACACGTTTTATTATATTTTTCATTGCTCTTCTTTGCAGATAAATTTTTAATCGATTTTCACACCATTTCATCGACATTTTTATATAGGCTGTATTTCTCAGAACAGGATTGGGGACCAGTTAGTGATTAGAAAGCTTTGCGAACCTAACTGATAAATCAATTTAATTGAAGTTTCAAACACTAGGTCATAAAGCATTGCCCCTCAAACCGAATTCAAGAGTCCACATTTACAAGGTTTTAAAATAAGAAAAGGCTTGAAAATCATTAACAATAACTTGAATGCTGCTTATTTCGAGAATACACAGGATATCAAAATTATCTAACAATCTTTTATTGTTCGTGAACTTCAGTCTTTCTCGGACACATTGGTTTGGTTGCAAAGCAAGAAATCTGGTACACTAATCATTTTTCACATGGTTGTATATGTTTATTTCAACTGTATCATTTGCTCTTTTTATAATGAAGCAATTATATTCTTCTAGATTCAGCGTTTAATTCTGCACAGAATGATATATGCATGTGTAGGGTTTATTGAAAAACCAATTGCAGAAGGATTATTTTTGAAAACTTCCCACGAAGGGGTACAGTAACCTTAAACTCAATAAATGGCTGTTCATAAAAGGATTTTAAACAGGTATTAACTCGACTTTACCTTCCAGGATGGGGAAGTACAAAGACGTTAAACAGTTTAAATGATGTTAGAACTAAGAACTACAACATCTCAAATTCATTACAAGAAATCCCGGTACCTCTAGTTCCATGGAACCAATGCAATAGTCCCTTCAACAAAAACCACACATCTTTTGCGATAAATAACACGAAAGTGTTGTGCGGAGGGGCAATTGCGGATCACCCACCACAGAAAGGAGGCTGTATTGGCGATTCCGGATCTCCTTTGGTATGCAATACATCCAACGGAAAAGTTCTTCATGCAATTATGCTTGGAGGGAATCCAAAATGTATCCCGGGCAAAGATTACATGTTTTTTACTGATGTTGCTAAGCATTTGGAATGGATAAATTCAATAATCTAAAAAATTGAAAAATAAACCAAGATTTATTAATCAATTTATTGCATCAAAGATATTCTTTGTACTTGTATATAGGAGCATCCATAAAGTACTTAAGCACAAATTTGTATTATTTTTTTTTATTCCCTCACTCCCTTGAACGCAAAAGAAAAATAGACGCAACGAGCAACTGAAAATAACAATATATGGACATTTGTGGTTATACTTAAATATGAGGTATGGAATTATTCCCGCAGTGGAAGTGATTGCTCCAAAGTGATGGCTCCAAAGTGGTAGTTCCAATATGATAATGCTCGCATTAATTCTAAACCTAATGTTTCAGACAGAGACGTAAGACCCGGGGGGCACTAGGGCCCCTTCCCCTCCACTTTTTTGCAAAAATGGAAAAGTGCCCTCAAAATTGAAAAATGTGCCTTTTTCACGTGGAAAATTAAAAATTGCCCTTTTTTTACTCCGATGAAATTGAAATGTGCCCTTCTATAATCACGAATTTTTTCGATGTTGAAAAATTTAACACAAGTGCCTTTTTAATAAGTGCCCTTACTTAGTCTCAAAAAGTTAAAGGAAGAGCCCTAAAAAAATGCCGTCAAAAAACTGTTGTCTGTGTTCAATGCGTAGATAAAGTCTTTGGCTACTTCGGATGGAGCACGGAGGCTTGATCAATTTTGTGCAGTACTTTTTGTTGCTCAGAGTTTCGATTTTCTAATTTCTCGAAATAAGTTGAAAAAGTGTAGGCGAAGGAAAACTTTATATTTCTTTTGGAATAATTTCTTTATCAATTAGCAAGTTTTACGTTATTTTTCAATCCGTCTTAGATATATGGCATGATAAAACATACTTTCTGTTTTTTCGATATTTGAATGCTGAGAGTAGAGGGACTGTTAGAATACTGCATGAGATCGTTGATTTTCAAAAGCTTAATGACATATTGAAATGCCAAAAGGCCGTTTCTAGCCCTTTCCGGGAGTCTAAGGGCGTGGTTATACAAACGTTTCCTGGGGTAAGACAACCATACCCCCGTCAGTAATTTTCCGCCCCAGTTTTTAGGGCTGGTGACTCCGCTGATTGGAGATAGCAGGCGTATTACATCGTGATTATATCGAGAAAGAAACCTAACAAGGGGGATAGAAATTTGAATGTTTGAAATAACGGGCAGTAGAGATAGCAGATGTAAATTTTAAATATAATTTTATAGGTTTTCACAGTCAGGTATAATTGACTTTAATCTGTCAAACACCAAGTTATAGTCTGCAACAGAAAGATTACTCGCATTAATATAAATGAACATACCACTGTCAAAATTCGGTCTCTCAAGAATTTCTCAAAATAACTCTTCCTGAACAAACTAAACAAATTAAATTCCCTAAATATTCATAATAGGATCACTTGAACACAGAATATTCTCATTATTTTAGGACAAAGTAAGCGCTAGCATAGTTAAGCCCGAAGAAAGATGGTTAAGTTTAAAAACTGGAAACGAGATGCTCTCCAAAATATGCCTGAGAAATGATAGCAGGCTTTCGTACAAAGACAAAATAAACTCAGAAATCTAAAAAGAAATATTCTCGTGGTTGGCAAATAAATCAGTTGAAAAACGACTAGGCCTCCAAATATTTTTTCCAAGGAAAGCGATAAAAATCATCACAAAAAATAAACCTTGAGACAAAGAAATGTTCCTAAAAAATATGACGAGCAAACAAATCGAAATAGCTCTTAATGCTGTAAATCCATCCAAGGCAGCTGGTATTTATAATCGTGCTGGAAAATTTATCAAAGAGGGCGAAGTCTTTCTAGCAGAACCAATAAAAGAATGATAAAACCTCTCAATATTTCCTAGACCAATGCAAGTAGGGAAAGCTTAAATCACTTTACGAAAAAAGTGCAGGAGATGAGCCAAAAAACTACTGTCAAAGTCCTTTGTTACCACAAATCTCAAAATATTGGGAAAAATCATTTATAACCAAGTAAAAATTTACCTCCATGAAAATTAAACTTTTGATATCTACCAGTCAGGTGTTCGAAGCAACCACTCAACGGATACTGCTTTGTCATACGTAAACGCTTAAATTCTAAACGATAATATCTTCAAAACAGGAACTGTTAACGTAAACATAGGAAAAGAGCTTTCATCAGCTAGTCATTTTTCATTTGAAGTACCACCAGGTTCAATCCTTGGCCCACTTATAATTCTTCTATATGTCAATGACAGAGCTCAAGAAGTTAATTCTGACTTGCTAATGTATGCTGATGATTTCTGCCTAGTTTTTCAACAACAACAAAAGCTTAATCGAAGATAAACTGAACAAAAGTTTCAATTTGGTATTAAAAAGCAGCTCAGGTTGAGGCCTTGTTGCACATTTACAATGGCACTGGTACCGTTGTTATTCCACCACCAACTGTCTATGGAAAGTCTGTTGTTTTCTATCTTTTCTTTTGCCTTGGCTTTGGATGCGACGGCAGTGGAGAGAAAAGCAAGATCTTGAGTCAAATATTTCTCCTGGAATTTTCATATTTGTTTCTCCATTAAATGCTCTCATTGCAAAACAAACGCAAAGGTTAAAAATCAATGCATTTCCGTTGGAATAGATCATCCAAATAATGTAGAATACTCAAGTTCATCTGCAGCTGATATTTCAGATCTAACAACAACACCATCATCAGATGAATTACTGTCATGTCCAAATCCTTATCTTTTAAATCCAGTTCTTAATTCCATTGTAT
>JAYJMH010036222.1:0-15997 GCA_036873815.1 Phacellophora camtschatica
TTGAACCCAGGTTGAACCCACCTCGCGAGTAGGATTTTCTTAACCCGGGGTGAACCCAGGTTGAGCCTCTTTACACGGCAAAAATGAAACCTAGGTTGGGGTCAACCTGGGTTGAACCTGGGTTAAAAAGTGTCGTGTAAAGAGGGCTTATGTCAAGTTTTGAATAATTTTGAGTATGTCAAATTTTGAGATTTCTAAACGGCGAAAGAAACATTTAAATTTCAAGATTACCCATACCCCTGAAAAAAAGAAAAATTGAGTTGGTTTTTATCATATTTCAATAGTTCAGTCATTGGAATAAATCTTTCTCTTATTTAAGAAGTTTGCATGGACTTTAATTTTAGATCATTTCAGTATTTTAATTGGGTTTGTAGATCGGGTTTATTTTAATCGGGTTTTTTCAGGGATTCGACATGAAGGATTTACGATATGTTGCATGCAAGATTCATCAACTAAATAAAGACTGGAAAGATGAAAAGAAAGCGAATTACATCAAGTGAGTTTGTCTCATAATGCGTTGCGCTTGGATTTACGCAAGTATTTAGAATTTAAATAGATTTTCAAATCACGTAAAAGATTCAGCAATTAAACCCTTGTTTCTGTATTGCCGAAAAGTACTGGCGATCACTACACATCGATTTGCGTGCAGTGCCAGCGACCCACCGGTGGTACGCATCAGCCGCGTCGGCAGTCTTATCCAAGCCTACTACTACTGTTCGTATTTTGCGCGCAATTTAGTGCGCGTATTACAAAATTTGCAGCCTACTCCTTTGGCAAATTAAACAATCGTGATTACATTATAATTATTCTATAATATTTTTGCTTCATGTATTTTTCAACTTAGAATGATCATCTTATCTAGCATCTTATTCTAAGTGTTTCCATGGTAGATCACTACACATCGATTTGCGTGCAGTGCCAGCGAATGGTGGCACACCGGTGGTACGCACCGGTGGTACGCATTACGCACCGGTGGTACGCATCAGCCGCGTCGGCAGTCTTATCCAAGCCTACTACTACCGTTCGTATTTTGTGCGCAATTTAGTGCGCGTATTACAAAATTTGCAGCCTATTCCTTGGGCAAATTAAACAATCGTGATTACATTATAATTATTCTATAATATTTTTGCTTCATATATTTTTCAACTTAGAATGATCATCTTATCTAGCATCTTAGAATGATCATCTTATCTAGTGTTTCCATTGTAAATTTTGATGTAAAACGTTTTAATTTTTAGACATGCTGTTAGAGAATATGATATTCACAAATCACTTGACCACCCTGTAAGTTCGAGAGCTTCATTTTAATAAATTTTTAGGTTCATTTTACAGTTGTTTTATGTTCACATTTAGTTATTGACTGTTTTGTTTAAACTTTCGGTTTTTCTTTCTTCATGTTTATAAAGATAAATTTGAAAATTTTTGATCTTTAATACATATGAAAGAAAAGTGTGGAATCTCCATAAAAATGCTGAACCTTTTACTTTTAAAATCTAATCTCGACAATGTCATTCTGCAATCTTCACAAACATTTATCAAAATCTAATATGTTGGGTGTCAAGTGAATCTCTGATTTGGTGAACTAACATGGAATGATCTTAGATATTATCAGATAGCATTACAATACAGGAAATATACCATAAAGAGTAAAAAATGTATTTTTGATAGACATAAGATTAAATTGCGTGTAAGGAAATTTATTTGGTCAAAATTCATTATGTCCTTCCATAGCTACAGCAATCATGTGAATAGATCTTTTTTCACACGATTTAAAACTTTTATGAAAAGCAATAAAAACACGGGCCTTCAAGGATAAAATGTGGACCATATTCTCTCGGAGTTTTCTGCTGCTTCTGAAAATATTTTTCAGCAATATTTTGAATAAAAATGCTCAAGACAAATATATTAAGTGGTCAATTTTTGCTAACGAAATTTGTATTGCCTAAATTAGCCTTTTATCTGTACGGAAATCTTTATAATACCAAAATCGAAGAGTTTTCCTCACATATGTAGACCATTAAATGTTTAACGTTTTTACACTAAACAGGTGTATTTGCATATGAAGTAATCTATCTTTCTGAACAATAGTATTATTTCTAAATACATACAGTATTTTATTGAAAAAGAAGTAATAGTGAGACTTGTGCAAGTCCAGTATTTTATTTACATTAAATCTCTTTGCAGAGGATTGTTCGTCTCTTCGACGTTTTTGAAATCGATTCCAACTCGTGAGTTATTATTTTTTTTTTTATTCATTACGTTCCTCAATTTAACACAGCCATTTATAGTATTTCTTCTGAGTTTATGTTTTTCAAGTGACTTCTCTTTTTGGGGAGTTGGTAAAGATGAGGCCGCATTGGTGATATTTTCTGGTCATTAAAATGCCACTATGACAACAGACAATATTTTAGTCGGCTTGAAATAGTCTGGAATATTTTTAATTGTGATTGTCCACATACTGTTTGTGCACACTTCATGATGCTATTACAAGGTTAGCATGAAATGGCTTTTTCAAAATCTTATCTTGCAAAATATTAATATAGAAATGAAGTGTTGAGATTTTCATGTGAAAATACTTGTGATTTTGTAATGTAATGTTTGCTACTTTCTTTCAGATTTGTTACTGTACTGGAATATTGCGATGGTAATGACTTAGATTTCTTACTCAAGCAGCAAAAGACGATTCCAGAGAAAGAGGTTTGATTTACTAACTCTTATCAATCATCTAGCATTTTGAATTATGTGTGCCTTAGATTTTTAACCCAGTTAAGAGTTGGACTAAGTAGTTTACGTCAACATATGTTTAGGCATTTATTGACTTGATGGATCAAATTTGCCTACTAAACGTTGACGCCAGTTTGCTTTACTGCAGTCACTTGAATTCCAATCCTATGGTCACTCAATGCTCAGAAAATCAATCAATAAACATATTATTCTAGGTAGGTACAATACAGTATGTACTTAGAACCAAATGATTTTTTTCTTTAATTTACGATGGTTTTGTCCCCATCTTCTATTCTGTCCCTTGTCCATATACTACATTATATGCTGGTTGCAAGGAAGATGTGCCTGATTACACCTCCTGTGGTACTGTATTGTATTTCTGTTTACTTTTTATATTTTTGATCGTAATGTGCTGTTTGTTGATTTATAATAAAAAAAACGTTTTAAAGATCAGCAAGCTAATTTGCTAAAAGCATTTGCTGTTTTATTCATTTTCGGTAGATACTAGATGGTACACATTCAAAACTGTAGGATAAAGTCATGGCTTGTAGAGTGCTTGACTTTTTTAAAATTATTTATTGGATTTTTTAAATATTAACAATTTGCAAGAAAATCATGAATGTCATTCATTAAAAGTCCCAGAGGACACTGCGTCTTTTGAGCGATGTAATATGATGTAGGTATATATTTTGTTGCGTGATTTATGACATACAAATGTTCTAGTGAATATCATAGTGGAGATGACACAAACCATCTCTAGAAGTATAACAGCTGAAAATTGTGCATACCGTCATTAAAAGTATATCATAAAATAATTATTTCAAGAACGACGAATGATATCAGTTACGAATGATATTACGATGTCTGGAGATAACCCGTTTTTATTACATCTGCTGTGATCTAGCAACTACTTTTTACTCTTGGAAGGGCTACATGGCCCATTGATAAATATTTTCAGGGGGTAAATAACTATTATTTCAAAGGCTTTAGTGTGAGTTTATTGCTCATGCTACACCCTGAGATATAATTGCGTAAATCACATTTATCTTGCAATTGATAACGCAGATCGGCGTTAAATGGTTAGGTTTTGGCTCTTACTGACACAAAGCTATATAAAACTGCCACTAACGTAAGCGTAACGTAACTGACATAAGGCTATATAAAGCTGTGACTAACGGCAGCGATCGCATTTTGTTTACACTATTATTTTCGATAAAGATTTTAGTTGGCAGATTCTGCTAAAAGAAAAAACATACTTTTTCAGTTTATTTGTGATTAATTCACCAATTCATTGAATATGAATTTCTTTATTTTTAGGCAAGGTCTGTTGTCATGCAGGTATGTTAACTAATCATTCTGTAAAATCTTATTTAGAAGCAGTTTCACTGTCTACATGGAGCTTAATCAGAATAAGGGTGACTGACTTCTTGTCTTTTGCACCGACATTCTTTCGTTACAACGACTTCTTGCTTTTATACAGATACTTCACTGACTAACAATGGAGTTTTGGAAACTATTATACAGCAAAAATCCGCATAGAAGACCCTACAATAGGAAATTCAACCTGACATATTCTAGCTTAATTCTAGCACTCTAAATATGCCGCAATCTGTCGGCTCGGACATTTTCTAATTTTCTTTATATGAACCACCAAGTATGTTTTTTGATTTTATTCTAAACGCATTTCACAAGTACGTTTGTCTGAGAAACATATGCTGTGAAAGTATATTTTCTAATTTGCTGATATACTCATATGCATTATATATTTTTTAGGTGATCAATGCCTTGAAATACTTAAATCAAAGAAAGCCGCCGGTCATTCATTATGACCTTAAGCCAGGTGAGACAAGATAATTGTATATTTCATTTGTTAGTTGATTTGTTTATATGTTGAAAATCTATCCGTTTGCAGTGTGTGTATGATCATGTGTTAAAACTCCTGTAATGGGATTGGCTAAACTCAGAATGTAAACAAATTTCTTCGAACAAAAGGGAAATTTTGTAAAACAAAGGATTGCGGTCTGGAATAGGACAATACGAATTGCGATTTGAAACAACAGATTTAACACCTCTAAATGCATTCAATCAAATCAAAATAAACAGAGAAAGAAACATTTATTGTTTTGTTTGTTGTGATTAGCTTGGTTGCGTTGAAGGTGTAAAGTCTATCCTTTACAGTGAGAAATTACATCATCACATTCAGAACGGAGTCTTTTATTTCACAGAATTCTTTCTTACTTTCGTAATTACTCTTTCGCCTTCTCAAATTGCACATTTTATCATTGGATCAATCTAAGATAATCCAAGTGAACAGAAAGCACATCTATTTTAAGTTTATGTAAAGAAAGATTAAACACACAACTCTACTTTGCCGTATCATGAATTAATTTATGATTCTGCTTGCTGGGGTGTGGTTTTGGGTAAGTCAAATTTCAGGAAAGATTTCTCAATTTGTGAGTTAAACTAAATAAAATAGGCTAATGGACACCTCAGTTTCATAATTTTTTTCGTTGCGACAAAGGAACATGCATTTTTATGTTTGTCATATTAAGTTACGATATTTGTTTATGGCTGTGAGCTGGTTATGGTTATGGTTTTTGCTGTTAACTATCAGCGTGCTGCACAATTTATACCCATTGGGGCAAAAAATGTAATTTTTGTTTATACAATTTTTTCTAAATTTTAAAATAATGTTAATGTCAATGTTCATCAAGGGTAACAGGACAACCCAAAACAGGGTGTTTCCCAAAGTCAAATTAATCATGGGTAACAGGACAACCCAAAGCAGTTTGTTTCCCAAAGTCAAATTCATCATGGGTAACAGGACAACCCAAAGCAGGATGTTTCCCAAAGTCAAATTCTGTGCGTTACAAATCTTATAAATTGGAAACGTTGTTAAAAACAGATGGAATGTGTTGACTAACTTTGTAGGCTAGTTGATTTTCTTGGTAGAAAGTTCTTAAAACTTACGTAAATTTTTTTCTCTCAGGAAATATACTTTTAGGAAAAAACGAAACGAGCTGGGAAGTAAAAATAACAGATTTTGGTTTGAGTAAAATCATGCCAGAAGATTCGCTAGAAAGTTGTATGGATTTAACGTCGCAAGGTGCTGGAACGTATTGGTATCTACCACCTGAATGTTTCATCGTCGGCAAATCACCTCCAAAGATATCGTCAAAGGTTAGCTTGAATTGTTTCCAAATATATTTCATTTACGTTGTGCTTTTTGTGTTCTTGATTCGTTAAATTGTATCTAATTAAATTGTTTCTCCACGTTAATCTGTAATTGAATTAGTTTGGAAATTCTACACTCACACAAAAAGAGATTTCAGAGTATCTTAGCCTTTTTAAACCCGGGAAGGGTCATGTCATATTGCCCATTGATAAATCATTAATTTAAGATTATTTCATAATGTATTAATCTTTTGTATTGAGTTCGTTTGTTTGTGCTACTTACTGCAAAACGTAGATAGGATTTTGCCTTCTAGTCGGAAATAAATTCGGGCATGGTGGGGTTAAAGTCTGTTTGGATCAGCGCATATTTTGTACCCTACACAGTACTCCAGTGTACCTCTGAGGGTACTTCTGTTTAAGGGTACTTTGGACTTCTTTCAGTGTACTTCAGTCTACCCTTAAAAAACTACTTCATCAGGCGTAGAAACGTACTTTGATGTACCCTTTAAGGTACTAAAGTTCTTACTGAAAAGCTTACGGCATAACTATTTGTAAAGTTAGGCCCAAGCTTTGGTTTATTGTAACAAGCCTATTAAATGCTTTTATTTAATTACCACTTTCACTGGGGCTTGTTCCAGACTTCCATGCTTCTGAAAAGTTATGAACTGTCGTGTCACTGGGATTCGCAATAGCGTACCTCAAATATTTAATAGTTGTTAAAATAAAGATAAAGGTATACATTTATTTTAAAGGAGTTTTTGAAATGTGATACACTGGCGTGCTATTCTTGGAATGTGAAACATTTGCATCAACATTATATCCTTGGTTGCATTCTACTTGTGCTTCCTTTAATATTTTACACCCTGAAGGGTTATTTGTAAGCAACGTAAATCATAATGA
Source organism: Phacellophora camtschatica (assembly GCA_036873815.1). NCBI lineage: Eukaryota > Metazoa > Cnidaria > Scyphozoa > Semaeostomeae > Ulmaridae > Phacellophora > Phacellophora camtschatica. The sequence continues at coordinate 6,799 of JAYJMH010036222.1, forward strand.
ATTCTGGGGGTAAATGCCGACTGAATTGTTAAACCTCGTTTACTTTATTTATGATGGGTTTATATTTTGAACTGAGTTAGTTGCTTGTACTGTTTTCTGCAAAACAGATTAGGGTCTGCTCATATGAGCAAGATTATCCCATTTGCCAGGTTATGAGCTGAGAGGTGAGTTAGACCACACTTTTCCGTTGAATTGTTTCTATTTTTGATTTTGCGTTTATCTGGTAGATGGTCTAGGTCGGTTTGGTGAGATTTCGCAATACGAGAGGTGGGATTTCGCTCAGGTGGGATGAAAAATGTATGTTCTTACTGAAAAGTTCTTACTGAAAAGGTGGGATGAAATTCAATTCAATTTTTCAATTCAACTTTATTTTAAGATTGAAGGGGAGATAGAGAGAGGGAGGGGGTGATTTCTTATATAAACGCAAATTGAAATTAGTCTCACCTCTCAGATAATAGCTTTTGAAAGTGGAAGGATTTTTCTTTTTTATAAACAGGCCCTGAGCATGTTAACTGGAAAAAATCTAATTTAAAAAAATAAATATGGATGTAAAAAGAATATTTTTTCCAACTGCTTTCCAGGTTGATGTGTGGTCAGTAGGAATAATTTTCTATCAATGTCTTTATGGAAGAAAGGTAAGTGATTTGTGGTTGATTTTTAAGTCAACTATTAGGCAAAAGAGTTCTGATTGCAGTCATCGGGAAACATCTAGTTGAAATATTTTGGTAAAACAATGCTTTTATTTTCGGGGACTGTCGAAAAATCTATATAGTCTCAGGATAGAAAAGCAAATAAGAGGCTTTGTTTTGATGCGCAACGGACGCTGATAAAGTGCGGACAGTGCGCTTAGACTTCGTGCAAGAAGTTAGAATAATTATGGAAAACAGTTGCAAAGGTCACACGTGGATAGTTTGTTAAACAGAAACCCTCCCCAACCCTCTCAAAAAGGTTATGAACAACTAGAATTAAACAACATCAAAATAGATTGCAAAATAGTAAAATTGTTTATGAAACATTTTTTTATCCACATACGCGAAGCTTTTTGTAAGTTAATTATGCGTAACTTTGCGTAACTCTCCAAAGAGACTCAGAATAGCCTAGGTTTGTTAATAAAAATCATATATATACACTTTATTGATCTGTTCTTAGTTTTAAATTTCTTATTTTGTTTCAATTATTTCCACATATTTGTGATATCGCTTACTTTTATTTAGTAAAGATATTGTTTATTTAATTTGGACGAGTAAAGAGCTTGAATTTTCTTTGATACTTTTATTAGTCTTTAGTAGTCTTATATATCATCTTTGTTTACACTATATATTTTCTCAATTGCAGCCATTTGGTCATAATTTATCGCAAGCAACAATTTTAGAGCAGAATACAATAATAAAAGCAACGAATATTGACTTTCCTGTGAAACCTGCTGTTAGCAATGAAGCCAAGGTAAACATTCCTCTTATATCCCTTGAGAGCATTCAGTGTTAATTTAGCTTCGGTTATCTTGAAAACTCACTACCTCGAACGAATTTGCATTTCATTTCAGAGTTTGATTTGCTTAACTCGAACTTCCGATTGACTTGAACTGTCTTGTCTATCCCTTGAGAGTCGTCAGTGTTGATGTAGCTTTTTTTTTTAAATTGCGGGGTTTAACTGTAAGTTTTTCATTCTTGCAAGTTTGAATCGGGAGTTCGAGTTAAATGAATCATTCATTCCTATTTCTTTTTTTAACAAGATTACGATGTTGCAATAGATATTCAGGGACTCAACGTCCATCAACCTATTCACCCATGAAATGCCTCAAAACGAACCACAGGGATAAGTTTTTAAAACAAAAAAATCTGAGATCACTACAAAGAGTAGATTTCAACACATTGAACACAGCCAAGCAAATCATAACAAATGAAATAAAATAGTTTTGCTGTCTTTGTGTTTATTTTGATTTGATTGAGTACGCTTAAGAATGTGAAATCTATTCTTTCAACTCCCAAATCGCACTGTCATGTTTGAATCCACAATAATTTTTTACAAAAATCCTCAAAACGTGATATATCTTCTTTTGGGGGGGGGGGGGTGGGGGGTGTAAATCCACTGGTTTATGTATTTTTCATCTTGCGGCTTGATATGTATATTTTTTATCGTTATATCAGCATGTGTGATGATAAATAAATACCTGCTGTTATGCATGATTATTGCAGATGTTTTAAAATAAGTTTATTTCTTGAATTAAGTTGTTTTGTGGAAGATGAATGTCGTTGAAAACAAGAGTGTAATTAGTAAAATAAATGCTTGATTGACAGTTATTCATATTATCTGTCATCTTCAGCTTGCCATTTGTTGGGTTAGTGACTCGTTAGGTCAACTGTCAAAAATCGATTAAATTTTTGCTTTGAACACAGATTTTTCACAGCACAAAGCACGATTAGTATTTTTATCGTGAGTGACAAAAAACATAAACTTGAAATCTCAGTCCCTGGCGACAAAAATCTTTGCTCTTGCAAACTTTCTGAGCGAGAAACTTTGTGCACGCACAAGGACTTATTCATTAATCGGTAGCAAGTAACTGTTACAGACCGAAAATAATAGAGGAAGGTGAACAACTGGCAATAACTATTTATTTTATCGTGGACGCATGTTTTTAACGAAAAAATTGCCCTGTGTGCGGGAAGCAAAAAATATACAGTGAGTCAATAAACTTAAGCTATCTCAGCCCATCGCATTCTTTCTTAGAAGCAAACCCAACAAGGTAAGCAAATAGATGGATATTTACGAAAATCTTTGTATGCTACAAAATTTGTAGACTTTATCAAAGTCTATTTTTTGTTTCATCAGTATGAACTCCTGTGGGAAAGAAAAGGAAAATGTGGTGGAGAAACGGAAACCGCGGAGGAGAAACGGAACTTTGAGAAAGTCTACAAACTTTGTTTTACTTGTTGGGTTTTATTCTTGAATTAATTGTCGTGAATAATATGCAGAAAATATTTTAGCATTAAATCTTTTTTGACATGATTCATTCTAATATTTTGCAGAATTTCATACGAAAGTGTCTCACATACAGAAAAGAAGATCGGTTAGATGTTCTTCAATTAGCTGACGATCTGTATCTGCTTCCAAAGAAGTTAAATTCTGCATCTTTATCATTCTTTTCATCCAATGACTCAAGAAACTTAAGCTCTCTTAGCCCATCACATTCTGGTGTAGAAACAAACCCAACAAGTTCATCAAATTGAGAATTGTATTCTAATAGAGAGTAGGATTACATAAGGTAGGGTATGTTGTAACATTTTGTACTGCGTACAATATGTTTAATTGTATTGTTGCATTAAATGCTTTTGGAAACAGTCTCTCACTCTTCAAGTGTCTCTTAAATTTTGGCACATATTTCTGTCACTTTATATACAGTAAAAACCCTAAATATATGAACCTACCAATTACCAGTTTTGCCAGTTTGAATTTCATTATGTAGGGAATTGTATGCGGGTTTTTATTGTACAAAAAAGACAGGATGGACGAATGGTAAATTTTGTACTTTAGTATTATCAGGTTTACATCGAAATGACTTGCTTCAAGGAATACCGTAAAAATCCGCAGATAAGAACCTGAGAATTTCCATTTCAGATTTATAATGAATTCATGTTTGTTTTACGGGCATGATAGTATCAGCATGCAAACAGTCACTTTGCAGGCTTTTAAGAAAACTAACGCTTGCAACCATATTTGTTGAAAAAATGTGCCTCTGTATTTCAAGCTGTAAGGTTCTTAAAAATATAGGTTCTTACATGCTGGTTTTACCAACATTTATCAAGCAATTCCTGAGCTCAGTTTATATAAAACCAGTTTCACGAAGAAATCTTGATACTAAATTTGTATCAAAGATGTAAATTCTCTTTCTAAACTACCAGGTTAAATGGTGGACTAAACTAACCTGGTTTAACATTCAATTTTTGCTGAGTGTGAATGAAGCGTTCAAAAACCGGTTGCTCCCTTAATATTGTGTTAGAAGACAAAAGAAAGAATGCTATGAGACGTGTACAGGATTTTCAGTGAAGTAACTACTCCCGAATGCCGAATAGTCACCCCCGCTTATTAAATGTTCAGGTTGGTTCCAACCACCTCGCTTTTATTCCAACCCCCTTGCTTTTTTGATGTTAGGCTTTTCAAAACCACTCACTGCTATGTTTCTATGTTTCTCTTGCATTTCTGAAAGGAATTTTGCAATAACACTATAACTAGTCAATTGGTTTACTCTACTCGATAATTATTTCCATCCTCTGCCTCCATTTATTCCAACCCCCGTCTATTCCGCATTCCAGTACGAAAACCTAGGTAGGTACCGGGGGTAGATTCGTACAAAGTTCATTTGTTCGTTCCTCCTCCCCCTGATTAACAACAAAGAGCGAAAGTACAAGACTTACGTAGTGAGTCTATACTGGAGTTATTGCCCTTTTAAATATCCAAGGAAACGAGATTGCTACTTGGCTACTCCGTCTTTTATCGCTTTCATAGAAAAACTGCAATTCTAAAAATTGAATTTTTCCGTATATGGCCTAAATAATACATAGTATATCAGTGGTGTGAGATGTGCAAAGTCATGTGCATTTTGAGAAACGGGAATCTTGGGAAATCCGACGATAGTGGTCCGGAAAATAATTTTGAAATTTTGCAATTTTTGTTTACTGCAATGTTTCAGCGATTAAGTGTTTTTGTATGACTCAAGAACTGAATAGCAAGGGAGAATTTTGTAAAGCAAAGAATTCAAGTCTTCCACATAACAATATGATTTACCATCAAAAATAATAGATTTCACACCAATGAGTGCTCTCAATCAAATTGAAAAGAACACAAGGAGCAAAACTTTTTGAAAGGTGTGGAATCTATTCTTTGAGGTTGGTCGTGCTCAAACCTTGCTTCACGAGATTCTTTCATGTTGGACTGAGTAAAAGGACTGCCAAGCGTAGAAATGCTCGCAGCGATGCCGATTTGTTGACAAGAAATATAATTTTGGATTTTTAATATTTGGTGTAAAATCTCAACACATTTGTTAGGAAAAAATTTCAAACAGCAACTTTAGTGAAAATAAGAATAATTTTATAGATTTTTCCGAAATCAATTTCCGATTTTTTCCAACCGATAATCAAACACTCTCAACAGAAAACCTGGATTGGAGATTTTCGCCGTATCCAAGTCTAGTTTTCTGGTCACATGATTGACCAAAATGACGTCCAATCTATCTAAGAACACAGGGAAACAAGGAATTGTCTGATAAGTCTTGCTTGGTACGCGAAACACATTTCTGTTTGCTTACATATTACCTGTCAAATTTCTGGTACAGTAATGCGAACTGGGACGTTTTTGGCGAGCATGGTACATCTTTGTAGTTTACGGACAGTTAGTTAGTTTCGGAAGATGCAGTGAACGTGCAGCGAGCAATAAAATATGGTAATCATAGCAAGTTTGGGTTTCGACGCTCGGCATTGAATAAGAATTTTTGGAAATACAGGAAGAACTGCCGGGTGATCTGAATTTTCAAACGCATTAAAATTTATTTTTGGGTCACCCGGAAAGATTCAATTTTATTACAATACAAATAGAGATATCGTACAATGAATGTTCAACATTACCTTACTATTGATAAATTTACCGAACTTTGTGTAGATACTAAAATAGACAAACAGGTTTTATTTTCATTTTATTGTGTTGGTAAATGTCATCAATCACTGCCATCATACATACATACGTCCGTACTGTCGTTGCTCTTAAAATAGAATTGTGTGTATCTTTGCAAATTGGTTGTATATGTTTTCATACCTTAGATATTTGTCATTTCAACGTACTTGTAGAAAACTGGGCTTGTTCTCATTCCTTTTTCTTCAGTTCGCATGTTTGTTTATAAAGATGCTATTTGTTTAAAATTATTCTGAAAACATTTTGGAAACGTTTGCTCCGGGGCGTCGTCAAGGGGGGTGCGGAAGAGGGGGTGCTGCACCCTCCCAGCATTTAAATTATTGGCAAAATAACAGGAATTGTCAGAAAGAAACACCTGAATTATGTCATCAAAGGACTGTGTCCTAATATAATTTCAAATTTGTTTGCAAATCGCAGCAATATCGTTCCAAATTCAATTGTAGTTGTTTCTAAATTACATTTGCTGAGAATTTACTTGCATCAATGAATTATCTAAATAAGCTTAATTGTTTCATTTCGTTTCCAAGAAACAATATTTGAACCTGGTACCTAAATAAAATTTAGATTTGCCGTCATCACTGAAGATAAATTCAAAGCTTTGACAGACTTTTTAATTCGAATTTTTAATCCATTTTAATTCAAAGTTGTATGATTTTCTGTGTACTTTGACTAACTTCAACCCTTCACAACACTATTTTGAAATTTTAGACCTCAAATGAAGGTTCTCATATATAACTTTCTACTGTGCAAGAAAATTGAGAGCATATCTTCTTTAACAAAATACGTCAATCCAATCCAGTAGTGCTGACTTGCAGTTAAACTTGCAGTAATAAAATTAAATTCTGCCTGGCTCTTTATTACGATCAAATCTCCACCATAGCTTTGACACGCAAGCCTGGAATTGTCCCAACTCATGCCACTAGTGGCATAAGTAATGTCATGGTAATGGTAACAGTTATCACTATATATGAACCAGTCAGACGGTCACTCACATCTTGATAATCCTAAGACAAAATATTAGAGACAAGAACTGCTGTATTTTCAGTTTCTATTAATCTAAAGTAAAACATCCCAATCACATGTAGTCCCATCACGTTGTTGGTCCTTACTTCGTTGGCGCTATCAACGCCGGCCTCTCTTGGCGTTATTTTTGGAAGGCCACATAACGCCGGGCCTTTTTCCGCCAGGGGACCAAAATTTACGCCATCAAGGGCGGCGAAAAAAGGGCCAATAAGATATTTAAAAACTTGATTTTCAACCTCAAGCTATTGTGGGGCTATTGTTCTTCATTAATTTATCTATTGTTTTCCTGTTTTTAATACCTCAATTTGAAAGGCCTTTATAATTAAATGAGTTGTAAAGAAACATATTTGGCGTAAAACGAACATGATATTCTTTAACGATAATATGCTAACTAAGCTCTGAATACGATATGAATACGAAATACCGTAGACGAACATGGTCTAGTGTAAAACACCACACCAATGGGAACACTGATGAACATCAATGAGCACCGATGAACATTGGTGTGGTGTTTTAGACTAGATCGAACATACCAACTTCAGTTCAGTTCAGTTCAGTTCATGTTAATTTTACATTCGTCTAAATACAATTTAAAACTCATTAATTAAAAATTAAAAATACATAGATTAAAGAATATGATAAAGTTAAATTGTGCATCGGGGAATAATTTAAAAGAGGAGTAGATAAGGTAACGAGAAAAAAAACTATTGCAAACAGGCTTTTACCATTTGCTTGAAATTATGATCAGGGTACTTCCCCCAAAATTAAGACTCTTCGAACGAAGGCAATTCTGCGAAAGCTGTTGTTTCAGGGTTACGTTCAATTTGAACTTTCAGAATAAACATCTCCTCTCAAGTAGGACTAAAAATGTCAAATAAAATATAGTTGATTAAGCTAACTATCAATCAGACACAACAAAAACATTGCAGATAATTCTCAGTAATGTTTTTGTTGCCAGACTCAGTCAAATCCGTAGTATTGTTTGGGACACCCTGCAATAAAAGTTCGTAAATATTTCTTGCCTAATACACTAATTCAACAATTCAAATATTGACATACAGCGTTTATTTCCTCGGATAATTGCTTTTTAATTGACACCTATGTACCTAGATAAATACCTGCCATCATGGTTTCTGATACTAACGATATTGGTAATGGGCATTGGACTAAATGGTGCCTAGTACTAAACTGTATGGTTACCTTGTATCGGACAGTATGATAACTGTCCCATTTAACGTCTAACTTATTTTGCTGGTCATAGGATAGTCTTTCTTATTTTCCAAAAAATAGTATTCCTCATTAGCCCGCGATTTAGACATGCCACCACCCCCAATTTACCATGAAGCATGTATTTTAGGGTTGATTTTCGAACATTTCTCAGATGGTAAACAATTAAGACAATTATTACTTACATTGATTTCAAAACCTTCTTCAATTTTTGTTTATTTTAAATTCTATCATGACGTTCTTTTATAATCATTTGATAAACCTCGGGTAATGTCTCTCATAAAGTCAAAGTGGTCATATTTCGGAATGAAACAGAACGGAATGGAATGATTCCTTTTCCACCTAAGGCCCTGTTCATACGGAAACGCAATCGTTCCGTTTCGTTCCAAAAAGTGGAACGATAAAAAATATGACCTGAAAAGTGGAACGGAACGATTGCCTTCCGTTTCCTTCCCATATGAAAAGTCAGAACTGGTCCAAAAAATGGAACGATGCCACATTCGTTATGAACACATGCGTCAACGTGGCTGAGGAAACCAAGAAAACTGATTTCTCTCAGCAAACTTTTATTTCAACACGATAGAAATATGCTGTTGATCTTGATTCTAAGAAAATTTATTTTTACCGGCAGAGGTAGAATCCATTTTTTTTTATAAGAAATTACTTTATTAGAAACTAGCCTGAGAAACCCATGCAAATTTATGAAACTTTTACTAGTAAAAAAAATTGTTAAAATTTTTTTAATTTTTTAGCAAAGATTACACAATGCGTAATGATATTAATGGAGTGGATGTCAGATGATTATTTCAGTGAAAATTTTCGCAATCTTATTGTGTATATAACTGATCAAAGCTACACTTAAAGAACGTCTATTGGCCTTCCTTTCGTGCAATCACTTTCGTAACCTTTTTTCAAAACTTTTTTTCTTGAATTTTTAGAGAGTGAGACGTGAGGAAGTCCACCATCAAAGCGAAGAAAAAACGCGACTGAATTTCACAAATTAGCAATAGTTGGACAGTTAAAAATATATAATACATTTATCTTACCTGCAAAACCAAGAACAAATACACCAATAAGTAATTGCATATCATGCATATCGTGTGAAATCACTAACACGACAGGCCACCTTCTGGTGGGTCTTCACATATTTATCAGTGATATTTATCGTCTGACCAGAGGGAGTCGGCTGTTACTAGGGAGCTTACGATTTGACTACGAACGCGACTACGACGGTGACTTGGTACCAAAAACAGGCATCTGCGCATGT
>JAYJMH010036233.1:0-15996 GCA_036873815.1 Phacellophora camtschatica
AGTATGAATATGTGAAAATGCTTTATTAAGAATAAAGGACATATTTTATTAACAGTAGAAAATGATTGAATGACGTTTCGGCATGTGCTCTTAGGGTGTGTAGTTTATTATGGTGTCTACTTTATTCTCCATATAATGTTTTCAGTATGAATATTTGATTTGAAAACGTTTATAACAACATATAAATTTGATTAATTCCAGTCTTTCTATCCTGGCGCTGTTTTGAATTAGGTAATCATTGTGTCAATCCGACAGATGGTTATGTCATGCAGGACTGACAAATTTAATCATTACAAGTGAAAAATATGTTATTTTCAATAGTTCGCTGTGCATTGACTTTAGTAACCACGATCTAAGCCAAAATGGGTTTTGTCATGTCCGCCCGTACATCTTTTGGACGGACAAAGTTATGAACCAATATAGCAGCAGCAACATGTACTATCCTAGATGTACTATCCTAGAAGCGCACCGCCTACGTAACCAGGGTTAGGGCATGTACCATACAGTATTTCATGCTCAACTGACAATAGGCAAGTGGCGGTGCAGTGCAAAAATTTCTAACTTTGAACCCAAAAAAACTTTACCTAAATTGCATGATTTTACTTTACACGTTTGCTGGCTACTATAGTTTCCTGCGCAGTCTGCTCCACCAAATTTTGGTACAGGATCTTCACATTTTCTTGTTCTTCGCTGGATTCCATTGTCACAAGTGGTAGAGCATTTTGACCAAGATGCCCATCGTCCCCAATTACCATTGATTGGTGCTGAAATGATATATGAAACAGTATCAAATGTAGAGATTATTCTTAAATATTTCGTTTCACCCAAATACGTTCATGGCCACAAATAGTGGTAATCTGGTTTACCCAGTACTTGGTCAATGGGCCCTTTCAAAGATTACCACTTATTTGATAAAAGATCTTTTGACCATTTGAAAATACGTCCACTGAAGAACTCACGATCACTTGAAAATACGTCCACTGAAGTTTTTCCCAGCCCTTCATCAATTTTCGGTTTAAAATAATTAGGCAGTCCACCACTGACCGCAACCTTACAAAATATTACTGTTTTGTTAAATGCCGAATGCCCAAATATCAGTTACAAGTTTGCAAAGTTTATGTTGAGGAGATCATGATTTGAAATGTTTGTTTTCGTTTCACGTTTTTTGAAGATTACATAGTTTTTACGCTTGAAAACAGTGGAGAATTGTTTTATATTGGAAGCGATAAGATATTATGGTAACATTATACGAACACGAAATCTTGTACTAAAATCATTGAGATCTGCAATAACACAAACATTTTTACTGCTGCAACTTAAATTTTCTAGTATTCTCTGTTGTTATGAAAACAGTAGAAGAATAGAACCTGTTTAAATATCCCAGAAATTCTAAGACTACCAGTACGTTTCTTACGAAGGTGCTTCTATCTTATAAAAATGTGTACTCTGGAATCTTAGACAATGGTAGTTAAGCAGACAAGAATTAGTTATAATTGAACAGAGACAACGACAAGTATTGCCAATTCATAGCAATCGAAAAATTTATAGCAATTCATAGCCATCAAACAATACATTAAAATCAAAAACTTTCGGATTGAAAAGATTCGGACAAATAACTTCGAACAAAAATTGTGCATGATTGGAAGTTTTGTCTTCAGTAAATAAAGTATATCTTCCACCAGAAATGGGTTATATACCGTTATTGGCTAACAAAGCAAAGTTTTATGCCAAAATTCAACCATATAGCACTTACAACAGATTTGTTTTGAAAGAAAATATTCCAAAAAATGTTTGGTCACCATTAAAGTTTCGGACAAACTTTTTTCTGAAAGTTTACCAGTCCAGAACTTCCAAAACTTCATGCTGATCGTCATGCAGATCGGACAAGAACAATTTTTAAAACATTGTATTATTACAACATTATATTATTCAAAATTCAAGTATGTAATGGGAGGGCCTGTATGCAATGGGAGGCACTCTTGGAAAACAGAAATTTACTTTTCTGAAGGGTAACCCTCCTTGTTGATATGAGAATGAAATATATGAAAAAATATTCCAACACTCCACAATCCATGTTTTGAAGATAGCCAAGAACAATTGTTTGAAGGATAACAACAAACAACAACTGGCGGAAGCAAGCGGAATCGTGTTGTTCTGGTGAAATTATGCTTGCAGCAAATATTTATTGGCTTACGGAATAAAATAGATTGTAATACCCAATTTAACGAGCTGTTTAGAATGCCAAGATGGAATGCGCCGAATTAACATTAGCTATGCAGTTTCGTTAGTGTTCGTGTGGTGATTATTTGTGGCTATGTTAGGTAGGCATGTATTTGATTGGTTTAAAAATCATGTTGAAGTTTTTTCAATCACTATGGTTTAATTGTAACTGTCAAAAGGAATTCTGAGTAGATATCACAGTTACTAAATATTTATAGAGCTACACAGTGGTGACTACGGTAATTGTGAGTTAACCATCAATGATATTACCTTTACATTTCCGTAAAAACTCCCTTCACTTTCAACAACTCAATCAAATGCTGGTGTTGGTTATCGTTGAGCATAACTCAGTTCTTGTTGCAGCCTTAGCTATAATAATCAAACAAAAACGATGAACGCATAAGCTCAGTTCCTAAACATATATATTTCAAACGTGTAGCGTTTTTTGGGACGTCCGGCTTGTAGAATTGGTTATGCTTCGGGTTGAAGTTGGAAAGGACGTTACAGTAAACAAATAATTAGCTGAGCGTCACTAGATCAAAAAGTTACTCAATAAAACTTTGATTAAATTTCAAGCTGATTACACAGACAGAGCAATAAAGGAAAGAAATTGACTCAATTATTAATCGATGCAATCAAAAAAAGCCTACTGTAATCAAAAAATCAATCACGCATTCCAATCCGAAAAACACACCAAAAATATGTTGTAAAGGCAGATTAATATTTGCTGTTAGAAGCTGCAAGGATTCAGCAAAGCATGGATCATACTTATTAAAGTGAGCAGAGAAATTAGGTGCTTATTTGTTTTTAGAAGAAATTGAAAAAGCTTATTTAAAAATACCGAAAAGAGATGAATGTTTGAAACTTCAGATTTGACATTGTAGAACATATACATTTGATATTGCATTTGAGCCTATAATTTTATGATAGCAAGTGAAGTAGCTCCGAAAAGTGGCTGGCCAATAATTAGAGCACAAAATAATTACATCAAGAACTTTCAGACTATCAAACATTAGAAGAAAGTTTTGTCCAAAACGTTGATAGTCCGCCAGTTTTAGAACCACTCCGAAAAGGTCATTTTGCTAATTTGTTCCCAAATATATTTTCTAGAATCCTCCAGTGCCAGCCTTTCGTTAAATTGAAAGAATTTAAATTGAAAATTTAAAATTTGACAAATACAATCTTTTTCTATTTGTTTGGTAGACTGAAAAAAGACTGAAAAAATGTTGTGCCTGGCTCAGGAGGGTGTCGCTCGCCAATTATGCATAGGAGGGCGATAATTCTAGGTATAGAGTTTTCAAGTAAATCAATATTTTTGGCCAGTGACTGTGAAATAATATTTTACGTTTGTAAGATAGCTGATTGTTGATATTACAGGTCTTAAAATCTCACTGAAGAAGAATTCCGTACTTTTGTTTAAAACGACACAGTTCGATAATTTCTACAACATTACTGAATCTCAGAATTGAAGTCAATTTTAACATTTTTGCGAAAATGTATTTAAATCAAGGTCTACAACAATAAAATTTAATAATGTTAGGTCAAAAGCAATTGTTGCAGATGGGCCTTCTCATACGTAACATTGATGATTGACCCCCTTGGGTGTGCCAGTCCAGAGGAAATTAATTTGGTGAAATAAGATTTCATACCGTAACATTCAGTCGCATCTTTTATGCAAGGTATGCTTTCTGTTTGAATCCCAAATTCATTGGCTCCTTCGCACAATGTCTTGTTTGAATGGCTGCAGAATCTTTGACGATACTTAAAACAATTGTTATCACACGGGCTGTACTGGCTCCATTTGCTCCAACTCAATGCATCTGTATCTAAAAGAAACAAAAACAAACCAAAATTTTCCACGATTAGCTTAGTACTTAACTTAGTTAGCATTCTTGCTACCAAACCTGATGTTGTCAACAAGAATACTTACTTTGACAGTTAGAATATGGCCGGATAACAGCATAATTTACCACTTTCAACATCAAACGTTGAATTTTTAAACTATAGCTAAGTATAACTAAACTATAACTAAAACTTTAAACGTGGTTTCGTCTTCTCCACTTCAGATAATGTTATCAACAAGAAGGTTTATCTTGACAGTTATAAAGAGCATTCACAAGAATGACATCTAAATCACCCAACTCTTAGCTTTAGCAATATAAAGAAAACTTTAACAATGCTTTCCTTCACTTACTTTGACAGTCATAGAGAGCATTCAGCTGGATGACATCCAATTCACTCAACCCTTCAGCACTGCCAAGCTTTGTTGATATAGTTTTGATTGGTCTTAAAGTCTCTTTTCCATTTTTTGAAAATGCTTTTGACCCATAATGCATCACACTTGCATAGTCATATCCAACTCCTAAGACATCTGCATTTTCGTGTGTGTATTTCTTGAAGTCTTCTTCTTTTCCTAAAATAGTAATTTTATTCGTTTATAGAAACATGTTTGTGTTGCTTTTTATTATTTTGCGTACAAGATACTTTCGTACGATGACCCAAGCACTAAGATGATCCTGGTACCAAGACGATTCAAGTACTACGACGGTCCTATCCTAGTAGTAAGATGATCCATTTATTACAATGATCCACGTACAGTGCTAAGATGATCCTGGTAATAAGATGATTCAAGTACTACGATGGTTCTGATGCTAAGATGATCCAAGCACGAAGATGATCCTGGTACTAAGATAATGCGAGTACTGCGATGATCATAGTGCTACGATGATCCAAGTACTAAAATAATTCTAGTGCTAAGATAATGGAAGTACTACAATAATTCAAGAACTAAGGGTGTATTCTTTTCGTCCTTCTGAACCTTCTAAATTCTGAAAACGGTAGGTTTTGCAGAGAATTTCTATTTTACGAAAAGAATGCGAATTCGGTTCTTCAGTTCTTCAAGACTTCAGTTATGTTAGTATTCTTGATACGAAGGAAACATTAACAAGATTTAGTTGTAACCAGCAGGAAAACAAGCTCAACAACAACAATTTAAAGTCCACTTACCTAAATAATAACTTGTTTTAAATTTTTTGAATTTCGCGGTTTTATTAATGAAAACGATGCTTTCTATTGTAATTACAATTATTATGATCCCTTAACCCTTCGCGTTCGTTCTGAAATCAGATTCACCTTGTTTATTTCATGAAAAATATCAAAATAACTTTTTGCTATTATTTTGACAAATTTAAATTTTGATAAAACTTTTCGAACTTAAACCTAACGCGGTGAAGCCCTTGGACGCCCGTATTTTGATTATGCAAGCCACATTTCGTCAATGAATTTTCTAAACTCCGTTAATTTTATATTTTCTTATATTTCGGAGCAATTTTACAATTTTGGTATGTTTATTCTTGTTCATTGGCATTGAAATTTAAAAATGAATCTGATTTTAGGTCAGGAAACGAGATTTCTTTCGAAGTCTGAAAATAATTCCAGGTCTGAGAGCAGAAGGTTTGGAATGCTACCAAACCAACCGTTTTCGGAATGTATGAAAAAGATGCGACATAGAACTCTACCAAACTTACCGTTTTTGGAATGATGTGCGAAAAGAATGCGAATTCTCGTCCAAACCTACCAAAAACGGGATGGTGCAAAAAGAATGTGCCCTAAGATCATAGTGCCAGGTTTATCAAGCTACAATGATCCCTAAGAATAGGATGATCTAAATATTACGATAGTCCCTAGTACATGATGATCCAAGTAGTAAGGAGATACTAGTACTTGGAGGATGCAAGTACTACAATGATCTTGGTACCAAGATGATCCGAGCACTACGATGAACGTAATACTAATGATCCTAGCACTAAAATGATCCTAGCACTGAAATTTTCCTACTACTGCGATGATCCTAGTACTAAGATGATCATATTACTTTGATGATCCGAGTACAAAATGATCCAAGTACTACGATGATCCAAGCACTACGATGATCCTGGTACTATGATGATCCTCGTACCAAGATAATCATAGTCCTAAGGTGATGCTAGTTCTAGGATGATCCTGTTACTTGGATGATCCAAGTAAAAAAATGATCACTGTGCTTCAACGGTTCAAGCACTACGATGCTCCTAGTTTTACGATGATCCTCGAACTAAGGTGATCATAGTCCTTAGGTGATGCTAGTTCTACGATGACCAAAGTACTACAATTATCCTAGCACTATGATTAGTGATAGGAAAAAAAGTTAACAAATTCTAATCTAATCTAATCTATTCTAATTCTAATTCCATTCTAATCTTTTAATTTAAAATAATTGCATAAACATAGAGACAACACAGGTTTAAAAATCGATCAAAAATTGGTCGAGTTGGTTAAAATATAGCAAAAAAGATGAGTCATAGTATAATATTTCTTTAAAGAAGAACACTTGCAGGTTTTTTGCAAAGATATAAGTTGTGTATTAAAATGTGAAAACCAAGGAACCAAAGTTGCCAAGTGTGCATGTGTGCTGACTACTTTTGCCCGTTTTGAGCAAGGTGGGGCAATTGTTTTCGAGCATAAATGTATTTTGTTTAGTTTTCTCTAAAACTGGCATGTATTTTCTTAAGAATGGCATTACTTGTCTTAAAATGGCACTTATTTACAAACCGTCTGCAATGTTTTCCCAGAGTATTTCGATGTATTGATCCCTATCAGGCCTGCTTTGCTCGTGCCAAAATCCAAGTGAGTGAAGCATTTCATGGACAATAGTTGAGTGAAACATACAACCACTACCAAGTGATATCTCCTGCGGCCCTGGCCTCTCGTATAATTTTCCAACGGATGACCAACATCTGAAAAGACACAATAGAACGTACCATTAATAAGCTCCGTATATCTCAACTTTATTAAATTCACTGACAAAATTTCTGATTTTGTTAATTAAGAATAATATAAATAAAATTTCTCCTTCCGTTATCTTTACAGTTGATGCTGTCGGTGGTTGGTTCCACTGTGATTCTATTATTAAACTGATATCCAGAAAAAGTTAATTTTGCAATAACATTATGATAAACAATATCTTTTGTCAAAATAGTAATGGTAAATTCCAAAAAAATACTTTTCTGCCAATATTACCAAATTTTGACCAGAGTAATAGCTCATTTAAACCAACCAAATGCTATCGTGGAGAATACTGCAACAATATTGTAAATGTTTAGAAACCAAAATTACTATTGTATCTGTTTAACTATACCGGGTGCGTCAGAAAGAAGTAGAAACGCTTATTACCAGATAAGGTATCAACTCGGTAGTTTGTGGTGAGTCACCACAAACTACAGAGTTGATACCTTATCACCGCAAAAGGCCGAGTTAAAATATTTTTCAAAATACTGATCAAAATTTAAGTAAAGCTTTCTTTGCAATTCAAAAACCTTTTTTTTCCACCTTTGAATCAACTGGAGAGACATACTTTTATCGTTGCCAAGACCAACTATTGGGTTGCACTGTTTTATATGAACAGATCGCTTCGGTTATAGCCAAGATTTATTCTTTCAGGAATAGTTTTTAGAAACTTAATACTTCCAACCTTGCTCAAAGCATGCATACTTTTTTATATTTAACTGAAGTTTCCTACAAAGGTTGCTCTTATGGAAAAACAAGCAAACCTGTCGGACACAATCCTTCTACAGTTCCCGAGACTTTAAAAACTTATCTTTATCACAAAATAAGGATACAGATAAAAGCTAATTTTTTGACTAGCTACTAAAATTCGATTTTTGGAAATATTTTCTGATATAATGGCAAAAACATAAAACTGATATAATTAATTTCAAAAAGTAGTTATATCAATAAAATAAGCATTAATGACCCAATAAAAATCAGAAAAATCTACTTTTGAGGTTTGTTTTTCAAAAATTTTATGATTCCAACTAAAAGCATATGTCATATTTAGTATTCCTCATTTGTTAAATTATTATATTGATTAGTATTGATTTTAGTAAAAAAAACAGAAATGAAATTTAATGGCTATTCATAAAAACTTAGTAAGATGCATATAAACTTAATCGCTAATGACAACAAGAAAGTATCAATAGTGCAACAGTAATTATCTTTGTATTTTTCGCGATATTCTAAGGTTGAAGGTTCAGTCGCAGACTTTTTTAATTATCCACATAAATCTGGAAGGTTTGTTAGGTGTAGCCTTGTGAGTAAGCTATAGTAGGTGCGGCTGTAAATGCTTTACCGGGAAAGTTTTCCATTTCCAGAAAGAGGGGTTATTTTTAACAAAAACGGACCTATTCCAGGTTAACGGTGAACCAGTGAACGAGTCCATATATCAAGTGAAAATAAAAGTTATATCACCCATGAAACATTATCGAACATTTTTCATGACACCACGCAGAACAACAACAAAATCACTAAAATCAGATTAAATCGTCGTTTTAAACTATGTGACCTGGGTTAGTTAACATTCTTCTCAGATTTTGAAAATTGTTCCCATGTCATTTTGAATTTCTTCCACCAGACTCAAAGAAAAACAGGTACCAAATACTAAATATATTGGACTTTCCCCACATGTCATTTCTTATCGAGTTGCAGAGAATATTCACCCCTGCTCTGTGATTAAAAAAAATTGAACGCAATTTCAGAGGTGATGGTTCATGAGTTATTACATAGAGCAAGATCGCCACATTTCGTGGCTGATACATTTCAATGCCTTGTATATATGCATTACCGTTCTGCCGCACAGCATCCAATTTTTTTCTCAATTTCAAAATTCCAAAAATCTTCACCTACCCAGCTCTTCTCACAAACTCTATCCAATTTTCTTCGGTGGTTCGTTTGACAAATCGTATGCAGGTTTTCGATGAGATTTCTTCCAACGCTGCTTCAATTGTATACTTATAATTTTCTATGAAAAACGCAAAATAGCTCATAAAGACTAAATGAAATGTAAGCAGTTCAAAACAAGTTTTCTTTAACAAACGTTTATTAATTATAAGATCAAAAGTCAAACAATTTAAAGCTACAAATGTACTATTCCACACAACTGATAAAGTAGGCAGCCCCATAATTCTTATTAAAGAACATTTAATAAGCATTTACAACACATTTCGTTTGCTGAAAAAAATTGTAAATATCACGTTAATGGATTAGTGGTCTGCGCAATGTTTAAATTAGTATCTATTGGCTTTAGTTAGCTCTAGATATTTTGAACATTGTAAAGGCAACTTTTAATGAATATGTGTATATATATATATATATATATATTCAAATTCAACGAAACAAAATTACTTGTAAAAGTAAAACCATATAAAAATTTTATGAAATCAGCAGCAAAGATATATGCTTAATTAAAGAGCAACTTAAGTAAATATTCTAAAAATACTGTAAGTTGGCCGACTAAGAATTGAATTCAAATAGTTTAAACTCTTTTTTCACAACATCAATCAGCAATGTGTTTTGACCATCAGAGCAATGCACTCGTTGGAAAAAGTACAACCATGTAAAACTTACCTAACTCTGCTGTAATAATAAATGGTACAATTTTTGATATCCATAGATAATGCCTATTTCTAACTGCATCTTGTTTCTCTGCAATGAAAAGTGATCTTCTGCGTCGGTCTTGTATAGCCTCGGAGCTCATTTCTTTACCTAAGCTAATATCTCCTTCGAAGAGGTCCGTAAGATCATTTCCTGAGGACGAAGAAGCTACAAATTACTTGTCGGGTCCGTAATAATCAATGGGGGAGCAGTGGTATAGTGTCCAAGTAAGCGTCAAAGAGGGGTCTCCAAAATGATAACAAGGCGCAAAAACAACTAGATTAAGAATCAGTAAAAACGGGCCAAAAAGGAGCCATGCAAACGTTTTGCTTTAACGTTATTTTGTTGTAAATTATACCAGGTGAATAGTTTTCATAACTGTGATGACCTCCGAAGCCATTCTGTGAACGAGGTTAGCAACTATTGAAATCAGACCCATCAACACATACCTGAAATTGCATATTACAAAAACAAGACCGTAGGGCTATAGGACTGGACCCAGGACCCTACTCCCCATATTTCATGGAAACAAAGCGAAAGGCTGGTTGGTATAACCCCCCGCCCTGTCTGTGACATTTGCAATAACCAACACAGCATACAATTTATGTACAACTTCCCTGTTGAGAAAACAAAGAGAGCATTAATTGGGATGACCAAAGGTCCGATAGGGTACTGTGTCCGGTGCTATGGTCCTACGGCCTATTTTTATATAATATTCCACCTAAAAGATATAGAGTTGGACCATTTATAACTTCCGTTAACACAGTGACAAACCACATGCTCATTGATTTCGCACCTTGTAATAAATATCACTTTTAAATATCATAATTATCATTTAAAACTGTTGCTGTGCTGTTCATGTTCTCATTCGTTGATTCGTTAAACTGCAAGACTTCTAAACTTCATGCTCATGGCTCAAATCAGCAGGTAAGTTTAATATTGATACAAATATTGAAAATATACAAAGATCGTTTTGGGAAGGCCTACGAAAGTCTCCACAAAGAAGGCGAAGATCACTTTTATCACGTTTATGTATATGCTCACATGTGAGAACTATGATTATCTTTTTCAGCAATGTCTGAGAAAAGGAAAAAACTTGGTGCTCAGTTTAGAAAAGAGAAGAAAGCTAAGATAGAAGAGAATAAGGGGTTTGGAAATTTCATGCTGAATTACTTGGTACGGATGCTGAAACATCAACGTGAAACAGTAAGGAAGCAGCAGCCACTGCCGCTGGCCAAGATATAAATGCATTACATATTGTGACAGATCATAATATCTCTTTCGAGCATGAGCATTCCAAATGCTCAATACAGAATACCGATTCTCCTGCTGGCAGTGACATTGCGTATCCTGGCAACGCCACTTTTAAGGATAGTGTCGATGTTGAGAGTGCGGAGGAGTTACTCGAAGAGGAGGCTGCAAATGAAGCTCAAATGCAAGCAAATACACCAGAACATACTGCCATCAATTCATTATGAAGTAAATCAAAACATTGCAGTTGACGAACATGATATATCCGTTGACCCAGCAACTTTCGTTGTATTAAAGCTTAACATTTGTGACAAGGAAACTTTAATTAGGTTGAATCCATGTCAACCACCCAAAGTCATTTTAAGCAAACGAAAGAAGCAACAGGGAGACCGTCTACGAAACTGCTCACAGCAGGTCTTCTTTCACAAAAAAAATTTAAAACGCAAATGGCTTTCCTACTCTTTAAGCAAAGACAGTTTATTCTGCATGCAATGTCTTCTTTTTACAGATGCAGTATTGAGGGGTGAATACACCAGGCCGAATCAAGGAAATGCATTCACATGCAATGGCTCCTCTAACTGGAAGAAGCAATATGAGAGTGTCCGCAAACATGAAGCATCTGAGACCCACCTGAATGCTAAGGTTACTGAGGTGGCTCTTCTACAAGAGAGGTCAATGGCAGCAAGTTTACAGCGACAGGAAATGTTTGAATCAAGAAAAAGAAAGGAGCAAGTCGTTTCAAACAGAAAAATACTGAAACATCATATATTAGATGCAGTTATTTTTTTTGGAAGCCAAGGGCTCGCCTTTAGATGCCACCAAGTGAAATTTATAGACCCAAATATAAATGCTGGAAAATTTTTGAAAATTTTGAAATTTTTGTCACAATGTGATTCAGCTATGAAAGACAATCTCAACAAAGCCCGCACAAGCCATCAGCTGTTGTCGACGAAACGTGGTGGCAAGCGAGGTGTCAAAGGATGTGGTTCCAGACTTACATTTCTCAGGAATGATTCTCAGAATAGGCTTATTGCTATTATCGGAAAAGATTATTTCTGAGATCGTAGGTAGGATTCGCAACTGCAGTGCATGGTCATTAATTGCTGACACCACTCCAAACATACGTGGATGTTATAATTGCTTGCAGGTAATTATAAAGGAGAAAATTGGCAGCAATGTAATCTTTTCTCATTGCTATGCAAATGCATTAAATCTGGTTCTGTCCGATTCTGTTGGTGTTGCTATAAATGTCATTAATCTTTTCAGCAAACTTGGGAAGTTGAATGTTCTGTTCAATAAATCCCAAAAGGTGCATGCACTATTTGAGCCAGTTTAATAGGATGAAAAACTTGAAATAATGTCAACAAAGCAACTAAATACAGTTCGTTGGAATGCAAGAGAATTTTGCCTTGACGTGTTCCTGGTGCGTTTCAATCGCATTATCAAAATGTTAAAGAAGCACAAGATCTTCAAGATGATATCAAAGCACTCTATGATGTGTCTCAGATGGATTCGTACCGCTGCATCTCATGAGTTGATCAGCTTTGCAAGAACTTTTCGCAAATTTAATTGCTCCTTGTTTAGAGAAAGAAGCAATGGCCATGAACCTAACTGCAGTGACGACGATGAAGATGAAGATAGAGGTAATGACAGTGCAAATGAAAGCGACGATTATGATGATAATGATATGATGGTCCACGTAACAACGATTTAGATGAGAATTAGACCAAATTGAAAGGTGAAAGGAAGACTTCATCATTTATAGATGCCTCGAAAATCCTTTCTCACCCAGATTATCATCTTGTTGATGCGTATCCTACATCGTGCCATGTATATTTAATTGCAGTAGCCATACCAATCAGTGCAGCCTCTGCTGAACGATCATTTTCAGCTTTAAAACGGGCTAAAACCAGAATTCGCTCAACAATTGTTCAAGAATGTCTTGAATCACTGCTTTTGATGACGGTTGAAAGAAAAATATTGCTTTCCCTGGGAAAAGACATGATAATAACTTCATTTGCGAGTACATCCTCCAAACTTATGAAAGCCTTGGTGTAAATTTTAAATTTAATGGAGGAAATAAAAAGGAAGTGATTTAATATTTGAAATTTGAAACTTCCAAATGGGAGACCTTTTCGAATTGTTACCCAATTATGTTTCAGCAGGCAAACATCCTCATGTGTGAGCTCGAGAAACGTTTCTTCAAATGGTGGTCTGCGAGATTCAGGGAGAATGTTGCGAGGTTATCAACCAGTTATTTAATAAAATGTTTCACAAACTAGCTGATACGAAATTCGGACAAAAAATTTAATTTTCTATCAATTCAAAACGTTTCGCGACGACGCTAAGTACGGATTTTAAATAAACGACATAGAAATTTGGCCTTTTTTTATCAAACGTTTTTCAGCAAAAATTTAGTAAGTATCGAAAGATGTTCACCAAAAAATTAAAAATAATTGAAATGTGAGAAATAGGCCATGACAACCAATCTATCGACCATGAACTTCACATTCTCTGCAGGGTCATGATCATATTCTCTAGGAGTTTTACAACGTCACATTTCTTAAATATTTATTCTGTTTTCCATTGTTTTGAGAACAATAGCTCCCAATTTTCAGCATGCCACTACCGGTTAACATTAGATCATAGCGATTTAACGTACACGAATGATATCCCCAGACATATGACAAATATTATTCATTCTTAAAATGATATTTCAAAAAACATTTTAAGAACAAACTGTACAACGATATGTAGAATTTTTATTTGTCATACCGGGTGTCTGTCCTAGTGAGTTTCCAAGCACCATTAAATTTGTTTCGTGAAAGTCTATGATTTAGGAAATCTGAAAACGTAATTTAGACCAAAATCTAGACCTTCGGTTTTTGGTTGGAGGCAAACTTGAACTTTCAGAATTAATATCTCGACTCTCGATGCACAACTATTAACAAACAAGGTATCAATTTTTAAGCATCCGTGGATCGAGCGAACAGTCTAAAATAGTGACCTTTTCTGGAAGCACGTTATCAATTCTTAAGCATCCGTGGATCGAGCGAACAGTCTAAAATAGTGACCTTTTCTGGAAGCACGTTATCAATTTTTAAAGCTGACTGTCGAGAAATATTTTTTTTAAATTTTTGAATAAATTTGAATAAAACTCGCACTGTTAGTCTTGACCAAAACTGTTACTATTTTTCTGTGACACACGGTACATGTTGTTGTCGTTAATTAAAGTGTTTGATTGATTACTATTGTGTGATAGCCTTTATTTGAATTTTATTTAAGGTAATTTAAGGTAATTTCTTTATTAAAATATGTAAAAAATTTCGGCGTGGAACAAGAGTGAAGCAAAAGTTTTGACTGATAATTATTAAAACATTTAACAAAATTCGTGGCTGATTATTCTGTAATTTTTTGGTCTTCTCTTAACTAAAAAATACCCAGGAGGCCCAAACAAATTTCCACACGTTTTCAAAACTTTATAGAAAAGTCGCCATCACCTCTACCTGTCGAGCATTAACGTCTTCATATATAACATGAAACAAAATCTTTCGCAACACTAATGGAAAGATAATTTCGAGATAAATAGACGAAGAACATCTTGCTGATTTTAAATAATTCATACTTTTAAAGGCTTTTTCAGATTCTGTGAAATTATCGAGCTATAGGGGTTAACCCTATTTGGCTCGGGGGCGAGTAGCGGTGAAGGGCGAAGGGGGGTGAAGGGACTAAAGGGCATTGAAAAACAAAATCGTCCAAATTAATTCTCCTCTATAGAGACCTTTGCAAACATGGAAACATTTTATTGGCAACCCTGTATCTTGGTATATTATTTGTTTTGTGGTAGGTAGGATCTCAGCGAAGTCGGTAGAGAAAAATTCAGTGGTAAACCTTAAACTTACTTGACGTACATTTTTGGCACTGAAGCTAAACATTGTTACAATGAAAGCATTGGAAGAATTTTTAAAGAATCTTGGCCTAGAAATAAAACAATTTCCAAAGAACTTTGGCAGCGGTGTGTGGGCATTAAATTTTTTTGAAAACTTATCCATAGGTATTACAGTGGTGACGCCAGGGAATGGGTACTCTCCTTCATTTAAAGTGGTGACGTCATGATGTCTGCGCAGAAAGGGGCGGTGTCATCTGACAGATGACCAAGCTAGCAGAGCAAGTTAAATATTTGGGGTCCGGGTGTACTCCCCGGAAACTATTTGTGCCACGCCCTTATTTCATACTGGCATTCCAGATAGGTAAAAGAAATCAAAGGATAGAAGATATAAAGTTCTTAAGTGACATTTTAAAATGTAAGAATGCTAGAATGGCTATCAAGACCGATTTTTGGTTTCTTTAATACATATATTACATTAATAAAACGAAAAAATGACAGAGAGTAGAGATTTCTTCCCAAAAGTTTGAAATTTGAGACTGCTAGAGTCCATTTTCGAGAGATCTCTAGATTGGCTGTCATGTCATATATTTTTGAGTGAAAATTAAAAGTAGAATTTCAAAAACTGAAACCATTCTCAGGTAAATTTATTAAAAACATACCGATGCTCAATTGCAATTTATTGAAAAACACACTAATTCTAAGGTAAAAGTTCTACAAAAACATACCCATTTTCAGGTAAAATGCAGAAAAAAGCCACCCATTCCGGTCACACATCTCCATTACCCAAATTTTTAATTTAGAGTCCCCCTGAGACTTTCAGCCCCATCACTTTTTTCATCTACACCACAGTCCCTGTATTCTCGTTGGGTTCGAAATTGTTTGATCTTGTTCATTCAAGACAAGTGTTTTCTGGAAACTTACTTTCTTTAATGCAAATGATTTCAGTTTCAATTTGGATCCTTCCTCGGGTTTTTAGAGTTCTTGTAGTTCACTTCACCAGAGTGAATTTCTTTTCTTCTCTTGATCTTTTGAACACAATTTACGAACTTAAAAAAACATTTGTAGTAACAGACCATCCACGGGGACTTATCTTCACCAACAAGCGGCTAGGTATTATTATAACTGATGTGAACAAGAATTAGAATCGTTAATTCTCTTTTTCTCCTTTT
>JAYJMH010036244.1:4305-15995 GCA_036873815.1 Phacellophora camtschatica
AATGGACCCTATGGCCCGTCCCGGGGTGAAAGATTTAATTTATATGATAAACTCACATTGAAATATCCGAAATCAATTTAAAATTCTGCCCGCATTTACCTCCTGAAAATGTGACGTTTTACATTGTTTGTCAATGGACCCTATGGCCCGTCCCGGGGTGAAAGATTTAATTTATATGATAAACTCACATTGAAATATCCGAAATCAATGTAAAATTCTTCCCGCATTTACCTCCTGAAAATGTGACGTTTTACATTGTTTGTCAATGGACCGTATGACCCTTCCTGGGGTGAAAACGTTAAAGACCCAGGACTGCAAGGTTAGACCAATGCCCAGAAAATTATTACTGTTAGTGCTCATAGACATTATTATCAAGACTTCAGAATGTTTCAAATATGTTTCCGTGCATAATCATATCTGCATTTTCCTCTCTTGTAAATCAATTGTTTATTTAAATTCGTATTGTGTATTTTAATTGATATTTACTTGATTTGTATGTGTAACTTGTATTCGTTAATTTATGCAAAGGCCACAACATTGTTTGTATTTATATCGTTAATTGTAACTACATCATTGTTATTTTAAATTTTTATAGAGAGAAAGAAATTTAACATCTTACGTCATTCTGATTCTAACTTAAGATCTGTGTATGACATTTGTTTTGTTCTATTTAAGGAATGATTGCAACAAGTTGAGGCTGAACCCCCGTCAAGGATTTCTTCAGCAGTTAAAAATAGCAAAGCCAAGTAAGGTATGTACTTTATGTGGCCCCCTGGAATTCCTGTGCCTAATTGCATTTACATAAAAAATGGTGGAAATATTCGGAGGTAAATACAAGCTGTTGCTAAAGTTGATATCAGTCTTTCTCCTCCACTTGGAAAGACAAAACGGTGTAGCTCGCTATCTCTAACTCTCGAATGAAGGGAAGGACGTTTTGTTGGAGATAGCGAGGTTACGTTGAGATAGCCAAAGTTAAATCGTCACTGGGAGCTTGGGTATTTAAAACAGTTCGAGTAAAACAGTTCAATCTATGGGGAATTAATTAAAAACAATATGTTTGGAATGACAAGTTTTTGGATAACCAAAGTTAAATTACTACTGAAAAAGCTGTCTGTCAAGGTAGATAGTATTTTTTCCCCCAACGTTACACAGTGTTTTACAGTGTTTTCTAGTGTTATACAGTGTTTTGCAGTGTTTCAGATTGTTTTACAATGTTTGACATTGCTTTCTGCAGTGGTTTACAGTGTTTTACAGTGTCTTATATCGTGTTTTTATTTAGATCTTGTTGCTCATCTTGGGTAAAAGGTTATCAAACCAGGGAATGACCTCCACTACCTACCGTTGGTAGCAGACAAAGAAAAGGGAGCGTTCGGGTTGCCTTCGACCTGGCGGAATTCACAATTAACAAATTCACAATTTTCTTCCAGAATGTAGAGAGCGCCAAAATCCCAACACTGGTGAAAGATTTGTGCAAAAACCGAATATCTGAAATTTGTTTTGGTGAAAATCACACTGCCATTGTGACAGAGAGTGGCTCCATAGCAACCATGGGTAGCAACAATGAAGGACAGCTTGGATGCGGAAACACCAAGGCACGTGACATGACAACAACTGTCAAAGGATTGGAAGAGGAGCAAGTTATCGTAAGTTTCGCCCCTGGAAAGTAATCTGAACTCTACGCAAATCAATTGATAAGTGTACTTTAGCAGGGGGAATACACATACAATTGTGATAGCTGTTTTGCATCACTTACTGCCAGTGATTATGACTAACATAGAAATTACTTTATAATCAAATTTTAGCTGGGTGAATGCGTATATTCAAATTCTAAATCAGTTTTGCTTAACTTATTACTCTCTGAATGTAAAGCCCCGGTCAAACGAACTGAACATTTCACTGAGCAGCACTCAACATGCCTGCTCAGTGAAATGTTTAGTTCGTTTGACCACTTGCTCAGCCGTGCTCAGTCTTGCTCAGCCTTGTTTCGTTATTGGAAATATATGCATATGATGAAAAATGTTGAGAGAGTCATTAAAAATTTCTTTTGTTCGAGGTGTTGTTGAGAGTTGCTCAGTTCGTTTCCCACCCTTCTGAGCTTTGCTCAACTCGCGCATGCCCAGTTTGGCATTCTTATTAAGCATTGCGCATGCGCCCCCAAAAGTTAAAAAAATGAGAAAAACAAAATAAAGAGAAAAACACCTTTACTTAAATGGGACATGGTGGTTGTGGTTGTGTGGCTAATAACGGAGTGTGAAAGTTTCTAATCAAATCGACCAGATTTGTGGATAAATTGTAGAGTTAGCAGGAGTATATTTTTATTAAGTTCGTTGGGAAATTTTTTATCACCATACAATAAAATCTGCATCAAAATATTATTTTGGAGGTTTGTATATCCAAATGGTCGTAATAAAGCAAAAACTCCAGCGAGAAGATCTCTGCGTGGTACTGCAAGAGAAGGGCAAAGCAACAAAAAGTGTTCAGTATCCTCGATACCATCGTTCGATTTTATTTATCTTGATTGAAGTGACATTGAAATTAACCTACCAGCTAATAAGTAAGTATAATAAGCTTCTGACCATTTAGAGTCTCCTCTCAACCTTTGAAAAAATATAGAATAATAAATATATGCAATATTTTCCCAAAACATGCATAAAATAAATAAGGAATTAAATATAAAAGATACCATGCTATATTTTCCCGAAAAATAAATTAATGTTTCTAACAACTAAGAGCTATCTACAAAAACAAAGGTAAAATGTGTTTCAAAAACAAAAACTGATAAATTGTTTACATATATCACTTAAATGAAGGATACTTGCTTACTTTGAAAAACAAGGAATTGCCTTTTTCCAATCAAGCTTCATCATATAACACCAACCTGACAACAAAAACGTCCAAAACCATTATTCATAAAACATGTTAAAACACTCAAAGTAGGTAATTGTGTAGAATCCAATAACTAAATTACGACTGTGAAATAGACATAGAGCTGGAAGTGGGGAGGAGACACATCTCATAAATATATCAAGACTCATATCATCTCATACATATAAAATTAACAAACCTTGATCATAATAACACAAGAGAGCAACCTCTCTTTGATCTACAGTCGTTTCCATTGCTTTATCGAGTATCTCTAATGCTTCAGTTAGTTCTCCCTGCAAAAATGTTGTTTTCGTTACGTATGTGTTGCGTATATTTCACCCATTTGTTATAATATATTATGGTATGAGGAATAACCACATAACCACAAATTTAGATAAGTAATGCCTTACCCTAAGCGCCGATGAATTAGCGCTTTAAAATACAAAAATATTCCAGAATTGGGGTATGAGTGAGTAAGTGATCGTATTTAACGTACCTAGCCTATGAAAGTCCCGAGAGAATTTGTTTCCGGCAGAGGGCACGGGTTATACATAATCATCTACAAACCCCAGCAAGAGTAAAATCTGAAGCAGGACGTTTGCATTCCAGGGTGAAAAAATATTTAATAAAGTTCCCAACAAACTAAAGAGTGAAACATCAGTATTGAAGTTCAAGAGTTACTGCAAGGATTTTAACTTTGACTTTTAAAATTTTCTTTAAACTCCATTACTGTAAATAGCTTTTTAAACTATATTGGTGTAAATTATATATTTAGGTACATTAGGTTGACAGGTCCTTGGTTGATAGCAGCAAATTCATTTGTTGAACAAGTTTACCTGTATAAATATGGTATTATTATTATCATTATTAAGCTGGCACTCATTTTAGCGACCTCAGAAAAATGGAAAGCTGGGCGGCTTTTGGGAGACGCTGCTGGGATTCAAACCCCAGTCGCTCAAGGGAGATGCTGCTGGGATCCTAACCACTGTGCCACGCTCCCGATGTAAATATTACATAGCGCATACATTACAGTTACATTACATTACGTACATATAATATTATGTAAACGTTATATAATATTATGTATATATACATGTATATCGCATTTAAATTGTTTTTCAGAAATAGTTTACTTCTGAACATTGTGGCACAAGAAAAAAACGGGATCAACTAAAATTGGCAGTGCTTAAATTCTGTAGAAGACATCATAATTACATTTAAATTTAATTGATTTTACGTTCCATTTAGTTCAATAAATCAGAATAAGTAACAAATTTAAATAAAAATGATTTACCCTAAGTCGATGAATTAACGCTTTAAAATACAAAAATATTCCGGAATTGGGATACAGATCTTCAGTTTCTTGCAGTATGATAGATGCTTCGGTTAAACCTAAAAACATGATAACACAAGCATTTCTTTAAATATGGCTTCATGATATGGCTTTATGATAAGAAATTATTATTGTATGATTATAGTGTCTTGTCGTACTAAGACGAATTTGCTTCGTAAGTCATGAAAACAACAACTTGTTAATAAACTATTTTTAATGCATTTAGTAGTAAACTAAACATGTAAAACAATTTATGCATAACATAATTATCATGGTAATAATAATAGTAGCAATCAAAGGAGCAAAACGTAATATTTTAATATGTATATTGATAACGTAATTAGTTGTTTAATACACAAGCGTTTCAAAGCGAGAAATTATCTGAATTCAGGTTTCAGCTTCATAAAAAAGCTCCAAATAATTTATAAAAATTTGAATTGAATTACCGCATTTCCTAAAATAAACGCCTGGTCTCTTATAAACGTTTGGAAAGTTTGGAAAGCGGTCTTTATTAGAAACAAAAATAGGACATAGACAGAAAACATCTCGGAACCGTTCAGTTAACTTCTTTAAAGTTCATCATTTTAAAAAAGGATAATATAAAAATAAATAATTTTTGATTTTGCAACAAACGCCTCCCTTTAATAGACGCCGCACAAAATTCATTAAAATCTTAGTAAACGACGCGGCGTTTATTAGAGTAAATACTGTATTATTAAAATAGATTCAAGAACAAAGGAACAAAAGATATACCTGCATCTAAGTTGTTACCATCAAGTGCACAAAACGGTCTAACAACAGTGTGATACCACAACAAACTCAACCTAAAACAAAAAAATTAACAATTTCAACATTTTTTATTATCAATGCGATTAATCTCTTTGAAATATGATCATTCAATGTAAAATAACCATGATGTTGTAATATGCCAGCTTTTTAAAATGTTAATGCTTTTTTGAATGTCTACTGTCGTAAAGCAGACATTTAACATATAACACAACGGACCATACTCCTCTCTTTTGTTAAAATTGAGAAAGATTTTCTTAGCTTTATATTCTGACCGTGGAAGATTTTTCTCGATCTGTGTATAAACCTACCTTGCGATAGGTGCTTTCATATCTTCTGATTTACTGCAAACCTCTAAAAAATCAAGGCCAATATATCGATCTGCAGTGAACCCCAGAAGCTCACAAACTTTTAATAATCCAGCAGGGACAATTGAAATTGCAACTTGTATTAATCCATAACCAAATGATAATGCTGCTACTAATGATTCTCTTGTTTCTGGAGAAAGAGGTTCTGGAGATGATTTTCTTTCCGACATTTTCTAAAAAATGAATCACAAAAATGTATTCAAATTAATATACGGTAGTAGCTTCTTTAATATACTCTTCTTAAAATAACAGAAACTAAAAACTTCTTTGAAACATATTTTCATCAATGAAGACACAAAATTTTAACATTTCACACAGTTAAACACCGCTATCTTCAACTCTCAAGGAGAATTTGTTCAAGAAAGGGAATGTTTGAGATAACGATACCTAAATCAACACTGAAAGCTCTCAAGGGTGATAAAAAACGGGGTGTTCGAGTTTCTGGAACATTGAATAAAAATATAGCTATTTACCTTTTTAGGAGTCCCTTTGGGAGTTCTTTTGGGTGTGCCTTTCGGGGTCCCTTTTGGAGTGCTCAGTTTTTTATCGCTTTCTTCCCCATTTGACAGACTATTCGCACTTGGTCCATTTATTTCGTTATTACATTTTTCGTACATTTTCCACGATCTCCTCATGTGAAATCCAGCTTTTACAAAATCAACTACACCTAAAATAAAAAATATTTTTAGTTATGATGCATGCTTCAAATTCAGGAAATAACAGCTCATGTGAAATGAAGTTGTTTATGAAAAAAGGTATGTACAGTTCATCTGGATGTTTGATACAAAATACAAAAACAAAATGAAGGAAGAATACCACAGTTTGTAAAAAAAGACATTCAGTAACAAAAATAGAGTTTTTAAATAGGGTTTTTAAATGATTCTCACGCGAAGAGATCAAACAACGATCAAAATCAGATTAGAACTGCAGGTGGGAAACGATAAGCAAAGCAAATTAAATGAGAAATTACATGATACCAGCAATGAATTTGATAAGATTTTATTGTGTAAAATATCACATGAAAATAAATAAAGCAATAAATGGTTGAATTATGAGGATTAAAATGGATATTAGAAGATTGTCCTGAAAGGTATATTAGAAGTTTTTCCTGAAGCACAGAGTAATGACCTAGCTCATCTGTATGAATCTGGTTTTCAAATCTATTTCATGTGGAAAATTTCAGATGTTTGACCTTCCTAAAACAGTATTTCAAATATCTTTCAAAACCACAAAATTGGTGGCAGAAATTAGATAAACATCTTCTCTTCAAAGTTGATGTGAAGATTGAGAAAGCTTTGACGTAGTTTTCTTAGCATACAGAAAGGTCACTGTAAAAACAAGATTCTTGTAAATTATGTCTTTCCAGCCAAAAGGCGGACCGTCATACTTCTTAGGGCCAGGGCAATCTCATGTATGATGCCCCAAGAAGGATTTTGGAGCCAAAGCTTCAGACTAAACGAGGCCTTAGGCAAACAAGCTCAGAGGAACCCTTCGGGCAGTCCGCCTATGGTTGCAACACTTCCTTGACGATTGGTAAAGCCATCTGCCTCGCAAGTCAAGACAATAAAAAGACCATGATGAAATAATTCGCAAAATAAAACTAACTTTGTCTGAGAAACATAAGAAAAGCCATGAAAAGTTCACAATCTGCCCAAATAATCATTCTTTGAATTCTATCTTCAGCCGTCCATTTATCAGATGGTCTCTTGGTTAATAATCCTTCATACAAGCTATCAACATCACACATCTTCTGAGTCTTTTTCAAACTGTCTACTGCTTGTTCCATCTTTTCATCTTCAAATGTCATGGCGGCGGTCTAAAAGATTTGAATGAAACATTAAAGAACTGTTTGTTATTTCCATTACCGACAAATTATTGTATTGTTTATTATCAAGCTATTGATCAGTTCAGCTTGGTTCTTATCATTTTAATTTGACAAAGTAAGTCTTAAAAAAGTTACCCTGGACAGGAGGATTTTACGAAATATGTACTTACAATGAAATCAACGAGACTTGCTCCAGCAGACAACAATGGACTTGAAGATCTGAAATGGAGAGTTAAGCATCAATAAAAGACACAGAAAGTTTCATTCAGAAACGTTGAGCTTCATAGCCACTCACAGAT
This sequence comes from Phacellophora camtschatica, assembly GCA_036873815.1. NCBI lineage: Eukaryota > Metazoa > Cnidaria > Scyphozoa > Semaeostomeae > Ulmaridae > Phacellophora > Phacellophora camtschatica. Next base: position 11,782 of record JAYJMH010036244.1, read on the forward strand.
CCTCAGTTGAACCCCGCTATATAAAACTCTCAAAGTGAATAAAAATCTGGCCGAGATAACAAATTATTGAGATAACCGTGTAGCTAAATCAACACTAATATCTCAAGGCAAATACAAAACATTTCAAGTTAAAAGGGAGTTTGAGAGAGTTCGAGTAAGGGGTATTTCCCTATTCAGGGGGATTTCTGGATAACGTATTAGGTAATATTAACCATTATCCTCAGTGCAAAAAATGTAATTATATAAGAAGTATTATAGCATTTGACAAAAATTATGGCCCAATTTCAAAGAAAATTTAATAAGATAGGCTTTTTGGGTATTCCTTAGATTTCAGGTGTAAAAAGGATACAGGTTTATCGAATTTCAAAAAATTCATAGCTTTCAACAAGTTTCAAATTTGAAAACATTAGGTGATGGGAAAACTAAAACATGAAACAGTTTGAAACCATTTCATGATGAGACTATTTTGCTTGTAAGTTTCCTCAACGTATTATTATCATGTTTAAAAACGTAAGCAGCTGGCCAACATCTTAACTGTTAATTCACTTAAATGTTCAGCTTCAGCGACCAAACACGGATGCAAGACACCTGTCACATTTAGCTAAGAGATTTTTCAATGCTTCAATTGAAGAAAGTCATGGAGATATATTAATTAATAATGGACCCAAGAGGATAGATGCATGCAGGTTCTTAAATAAATTGTATGACACTGAACAAATGTTTACCAAAATATAACAGGAGATTCTTATTATCAACACAGCACATAAATCATGATACAATGAAAAACATTTCGTTTATATTCAAATTATTAACATATTCAAGAACTAATTATTCCTTCATAACAGGGATAGCCAATCTTCCATTGTGAAAATATAATCTTTGATTTGGCATTTTAAATGAAAAGCTATGTCATAATATGTCTGTTACAAGTCTGATAGAGCAAATGCATGTTGAGACACTTCAAAGAGTCTTAATAATATGACTGACAACTAAATTTCAAAGTGATGCGACTTAATAATTTTCACTCACAGCAAATTAAACCTCAATATACAAAGTGTGGCCATGAACTCTATCTATCTATTGCATATAACATAAAAGCAGAGAAAAATGAAATAAGATGATGTGCTCTTCAAGAGCAGGAAATCCCTGAAGAATTGTAATAATCAGGATTGTAATAATCAGGAAATATTACAAAAGAACTTTCAAGAAACTCAAGTTTTAAGATGAATCTTCTTTGTTAGGCCTTGTGCACACTACTTTGTTTTTGTCTTTAATGCAAAAACAAAGCAAACATGATCTGTTTTCAAAACTGTCACATTTGAATGCATTTCAACTAAACAAGAATAAGTAGCCCAGTATTAAAAAAATATGACCTAGACAAAGATAAACCTCTTGCATAATAAATCAGCAACATCACCTATTTGGTGTCGCATCAATAATCTTATAAAAAATTATGTTTTGATGGTGGCCAATTCTTTTTGAGAAATTAAAAATCATTTAAATAGGTTTTCAGCAAGCAATTCTCAATATTTGTAAAAATAGTTTTCCAACCACTTACCTAAACTTTCTAAAAAGCTGTTCAGCATTTTTAACACCTCCATTGAGTAAAACATTCACACCTTCCTTCGCAAGCCAACTGGGATCCATTCCAGGAGGTAAAGGGATACTGTCCCTTTCACTGTCATAATGCCGTTCTGCCATGACTTGCAATATTGTAACTCCAAATTGTTGATGAATTTTCAACTCAAAGCTGGTAAATACAGACTAACACCAAATGTACAACATAGTTGTTGATGAACAAAATAAACCTTGAAAGCAAACAGACATCTTATTTTGTGTTTTAATTCTCCAGTGGCACAAAGTGCAAAAGGAAGTCTTAATTAGCTGAGAAAACAGAACATTTAAAAATATAATTAAGGGTGTATTCTTTTGGTACCTATTTCTGACTCTTGTGTTTTTGTAGACTCTGCAGACATAAAAAAGTATCCTTTTGGGTGTATCTCAAAAAAATAGCAGACTTTGAAGGCTTCTAAACTTTCTGCTCCTGAAGCTGGAATATATTTTGCAGATATTTTCATTTTCTTTTTATGAAAGGAGGAAATTGAGATAAATTAACTGGGCTGCCATAGCAATGGAAGAATTAAATTAAATATATAACAAAATTAAACATGCATAAGATAAACCAAGAAGTTAAACTTGCATAGCAGCAGCAGCATTGCAACAGAAACCTTGCTTTCAAAACAAGTTCTCAAAACTCTGCTGTTTTCAGAATTCTCATTCTTTTGGCATCAAAGCAATTTCAGAATTCAGAAGGATTCAAAACTCCAAAAGAATACACCATAATTATAAGTAATTTGGCAATATAATTTAATTTTGTCAAATAACATATGTCTATCATTTTCCCCAACATTAACATATGTTGTCTAAATTTATGATAAAAGTTAAAACCTCTCATGTTCATTAACTTTAACATAAGCCTGGTTTCCATATTGTTGCAGAGTGTTGCCAATATTTATGACACTCTGCGACTAAAATTAAGAAACTGCAGTTCTAAGAACACTTGAAGCTAAGAAACTCCACTTTTATAAGTTATTTTTTTCATTAAATGTTATTTTGTGTTATCTGAAATCTGATATCATACATGTCTAGCTCTACCAACCAGCTCTTAGACCTAGATTACCTGTTTTCCTATGAAATGGTTTGCAATAAAAAACAAATCCTTGTCTCAAAGAATTTATGGTGTCTAGCTTGATAAACTTTTAAGGAGATGCACACTTTATGAGAATATAAAATTCTTAAATGAAATAAAATTTATGTCAGAATACAAAAATATAAACCAATTCTATCTAATAGTAATACAAACCTAAATTAAATTTAATCACAAAAAAATGGATAATTATGGAGCAAGATTAGGTGATACAAAAGCCTAATTAGCAATAAAATATATTTTATTAATATTGGCTGGTGGTATTATATTGTATTTTGCACAACAGATCCTCTCTTGACTTAATAAAATTCTGCAAATTTTTTGACATAATATTTTGGTGTCAAGTCAATCTCATCTGTCTTTGATTTGAACGTAACAAAACAAACTTTCCACTCTTCATACAGATACAGAAACAGCATATATTCCGCGGACTTCGGACTTGTGTATCATTTTATTGAAACTCCTAACTGATACGGATCCTGTCCTGGAGCTTGTCTTGCCTATGTTTCGTGTGTTTCCTTTTGCATTGGATCGCTTAACGAATTAAAAGGCCCAAAAACACGAATTAAAAAGAATCATTGATTTCAACAATTTTGAGAATGAATTAACAAAGAGAACTACATGTCAAGTGATAAACAAGTTGAATTTACCTGTAACAACAAAATCTAAAACAAACTGCCGGCCACAACACGTCATACAATATGCACAACTGATCTGATTTTTTTTTCTTTTTACTTTTTCATCATGTCCTGTGCAGCTGTTCACATTTCTACGCAGTGGCGAAGGAAGGACCTCTGCGCAACTTTTCCTCCGCATTCCTTCGCTTGAAAAAATCCTATTCTGATCAGAAATGGCGGCGCAGCAAGTGACAAAGACAGTTGGCTTGGGAGCCCGTTTTTTAAATGCATTTCGAAGTTGGTATGTTAATTCATCTGGATATAGACAACTTGGTAGGTATCTAGGGCTCTTTTTGATTATCGATAAGCATTTGGTTGTGAAGAGAAAATATATCTCCGACTTGTGCACCTACTAGTACTAGAACTAGTTAGTAGTACTAGTACTATACTTGTGCACTTACATTATATTATAGTCTAACTAAAAGTTTTAATTTACACACAATCCAGATTGGAAACTTTCCAAAATGCGCGGAAGATTGGCATCAGACAATTGTTTCTAAAACAATAGATATATTGTTATTTCATTGTTTGGCCTAAAACGGCGCGCGGAAGCTTCCGCGCCCGCGCGCAGTACAAAGTTTCCAATCTGGCACACAATAAAGTTTTGATTGATAAGGTCAAGCATTTGTGTGTAAATTATAACTTTTAGTTAGACTAGGACTAGTAGGTGCATGCCCAAACTGGAAACAATGGTCAAACATTGGATATTTTTTTGTGAAACAATATAAGCATTATTATGTGTGCATGCACACACCAGGTTGGAAACTTTGCTAACTGCGCACCGAATCAAGTAAATGTAAGAAATTTTTGCGCACCAATTTTACATTTCC
>JAYJMH010036255.1:0-15995 GCA_036873815.1 Phacellophora camtschatica
CTACGAAATGTTGTTCATTAAAGATTTGAAGCCAAAATTGAACAAGCAGTCAGATTCCATCGCCGTCAAATTGTTCATTTAGTCTTTTTGGCGCCTATCATCTGAACCGCCAAAATGCTCATCACGTGATAAATAATCTTTCTATTGTTTATTTTTTCTATATATACAAACAACGTCCTTTATCTAATTTAGCTTGAAAAATATGTTAAGATGACATCGAAACGTTGCTCATTATTATCTTTAATATATATAACTAAATGTTACAAAAAAATATTCTTATTATATAATTTTATTAATTAATATTTAGGTAACAAAAATTTTAAGCAATTTATGCATATAATGATATTATTTCATACCATAATGTCAAATCTAATTGTTGAGTGCAAAAACTAGGCAATTTTTTAATATTAAAAATTGTTTGCCATTTGTTTTTGCACATTTTTTGCCTGTACTTATGCATTGAGATAGGTGTGGGGTGGATGTGGGATGAAACAGAAAGTTCTTTTTTATTTGTTTTTCTTTAAATGAAAACAGCAATAAATTTCTGCCTATTTTATTAGGGTTTATACCAAATGGATCTTGTTTTTTCAATTCGGCATCTACTTCATTAATTGGTAATCAAATTATATCTGTTTTACCTCAGATGTCTCACATGTGTTGTGTTATTATGCAATCTAAATACTATGCAGCATTAAATATTATGCATTCCTCTTCTTTCTGTCCATGTTTGAAATTTTGAGCCAGTGGATGAGAATTCTATATTTTCTATTGTACTATCTAGCCATGTATATGAATTTTTGAGAAAAACATTAAAGTCTCTGAGCTATCATTGCAGAAGCTACAAATGGAATAGTTGCTTAATAACTTAACACATGGAATAGTTGTTATGTAAAACAAACACTACCCGTTTTTTCATAGGCTCATCCTGAAAATGACGTTAAACTTAACACATGTCATAGTTTCTATGCATAGCAATACCCGTTTTCAATGAAGTTAAACTTCATTTCAACATAGAAAAATCTAGAATCGGGGTAGGGTATGGTACTTCCTCCGCATCAAACGATTTTAACAACAGGCTATTTTGCACAACTTTTAGTTTGAAAACAACGCATAATTTGAACTTTGAAAATCTTTACTGAAAAGGCATCACAAATGTAAAATAAGGTATTTTTGTTGGAGTAAGGTAACTAAATAGGTGACATCAAATATATTTAGGGGCATTTTAGATTCAAATTGCTGTATTTGTTGATTCTGTGTTTTTGTTTATTGAAACATGTTTTTTTGCGATAAAATCCTATTTCTGAAAACAGATTCCCTACTTCATTTGTTAAACTTTGAAAACTGTAGTTAATATCAAAATAAGCGTTTCTATTTTTAAAGGGCGTTTCCAGTCGACAGAATGGTGTGTCCTCTAAAATATTTTCCGGGAGCAAGCCCCCTGACCCCCAGCTTTTGCGCTTCGCGCGCGTGCTTCTATAACTCTTGGTAGATCACCCCTCAATATAAATCCTGAATCCGCCCCTGCCGCATACTCAATTTAAAGTGACGTGCGCTTTTTGCAAAAAAAAAATAATTGATAATCGTAAGGGGCAAAAATTGCCATCAAAAATACACATCAAAGAATGTGACGCTAATCTCCAAAAATCAAGCAACCGTATATAGCCCTAAGTTTCTCATGTAGCATAACTTTACATTTTTATGTTATTCTTTTTTAGTAGGGTAGCCGAAATTGCTCAAGTCTTACTAATAAAAGATTTTATGTATGTAATTTATATATCAAAGTTAACACCGAGGATCTATTTTAAAGATTTGTAAAAATTTGTCGTTGTTTATTCGTAGTTTTCATTTATATTTCAAGCTAGCTCTTTTCAGCAAAATCAATAAATACTCAACATCATCCAAATCAGATAAGACTAAGGCTACTGTAGTCATTACACATTTAGAAGTTGATACAGGTGAAGCTGCTGGAACTGCAATACAAGAACAAATAGTTGTTTGAATGGGATCAAAATAATTTATCGAAGAACTTATTAACTTTCAACCTCAGGCAAATACGGAAAAGTGCTCTTAAGTTTAAATTTATAACTACGATTTCATTGTCGCTTCAGTTCACCATTCAGACTAGAAACAATCTTCTTAATTTTAACAATCGTTTATTCAACTATTCTAAAATGTCGACTATTAATTTGTGATATAAAAATGCTTACTTACCCATTTACTTAAACGGGGTTTTTCTGAAAAGTTACACAATTTTAGATAATTTTAACCTGAAAATCCCCCCTTGGGCATATGCTTGTTTGTGTAATATTTTTTTAACCACCACACCGTCTTTAACGAACAAAGAATAACAAATTAATTTGTTTATTGTAGACACGTGTATAAAATAAAAGAACTGGGGACGATATGTTATCTGATGAAGCAGAGAAGGTTTAGACTTCCGTAAGAGTATAACACTGAAATATTGAATACAGATGTCTCAGTAAATTGAAATCTGTAAATACAACAAATAATAAAATACAATGAAAAATGAATGCTGGCTGTTTCCTAAAAAGGTACTGTTCAATTTGTGAACTAAGATTAATGTCACAGGTGTTAACCCTACCTGGACCAGGGGGGGGGCTAAATTAGACCCACTCCTACATTTTTTAAGACAACTCAAGAAGCGTTTCTCAGATGCTTATGAAACTTTTTGACTTTTCCTAAATATTATCTAGAGATGTTGCATTGTGTTTGTTTACGTGTTTACATGTAAACAGTTGTCATGGCAATGAGTTTTTGAGAGAATACTCTTGTAAATTTATATGTTGCTTTGTGGAAATCTTATGAAGGGTGCTTTCGGTTCGAGAACTGGCCAGCATATGAATAGTGCACAAGGGCAGATTGTGACAGTAACAAAATTAAATTTGAGGCTATTTTTAGATTTTGATGTCGTCATAATTCCCTTCATTTTCTGCCAAGATGAGCATTGTTATGAGTTTCTCTTATAGTTTTACTGTAAAATGTAGCTTAATTAGCATAGTTTTACATGACACATAATAATTTTGCAAAAAATTTTATTTCCAACTTATTAATAGCATTAGTGTCCTTCTAACTGCAATCTACAACAAAGTTTCCCAATTGCAAATAAAAAACCTTACCCATTTTTGTTTTTAAAATTCCCTCAAAATTTCGTTTTTGTGACGTCATCATGACGTCAGTGCCCTAATTACCCTAAAAATTTGTCCATTGTTTGCATTTAATATATAGATCATATTGTCTTAATTGCAAATCATTACCTATTACCAATTTTGGTTTAGGAGGGGGCTAATATATATGACGTTGCTAAAACGAGCCGGGTCCAGATAGGGTTAATAATGTTTTCAAAATGCAATATCTTCGAAATACTTTACAAAAAATGTTTAATTTCTAGACACAGATAGCATAGTATAAGCGCAAGTACAAGAAACAAGGCTAGAATTTTCTATACAAATTGAAAGTTTCTTTACAAATGGTTGCGGTAAGTACTGTTTTTAATTGGTGATGGTGATGCAAGGAATTGGCTTCTCATATGAAGTTTCTAGTGAATATCTTGGATTTGGAGGCTGATATTCCTATGTGGACATCGTTCCATGTGCAGGAGAGTTATCAAGAAAGCTTCTATAACCGACGCTCCACAACCTCATGTTCTTTATTGCCTCGGGGAAGGTAAAGGCAACGTCATCTGCTCCACTAGCTGATGCAAAGAAAAGCCTTGACCAGTTACGAAAAATCTGTCCAACTCTGGATTTATCCAAGGCAAATTAGTTTATCCCTATTACTAAAGATCCTCGCAGTTGACGGATAATTCTTACAGACGAAGACAGAGAATTTATTATCAATTTAGGCCCATTTCAACCCATGCTTGAATCATATCCTTGAAATGATGAAATTTCTCAATCCAAGCAAAGTAGATTTCCTTCAGATTTGTCCCACGAATTTCCCCATTTGGAGTATTATGTCGTCAAGGATGCAGCGTTTTGTTTCGTTTGTCAGCTATTCTCGACAGGAGTTGGTCACAAAAAGGCCAATGGCGCCTGGGTAGTGGAGGCGTACATCAATGACATAAAATGTAGAGCAGATGAAAATCTAAGCAAAGAAAGTTATCGAGGAATTTCGGAAGGAATTACCATAAAGCCTTGGAGGTCATTAGAGGCTTGTCAGTAGAGGCTTTATTTGCGTATCAATGAAAGTTTCAACACACCGACAACATTATGGGCCAAGAGCAGATGTAGCTTTCCATAGAAGCAAAAGCAGATAAACTGAGAGGCTATCAAGATTTCCATTAATATTGCACGTTTCCCGGCCCATCAGGGTTATCGCTACGAAGACTTGTCTCGGAGATTAATGCAAATGGTAGTTTTTATCAGCTGGTTCTCTTAGGTGCAAGGCATTCTCCGACATTGAAAGTATGGTTAGATGATGATGCAGAAAAACGTCTGCAACGTGCAGCTTATCTCAACTGGAAATAAATGAATTTTTAGAGCTTTTATCTGGTTTTCTAAACGGGAAAGTTCCTGTATTTTTCAGTTATGGCAGACATTATCCAAGATACTTCACACGTCGATCAACTTTCAATAGTTTTAAGGTATGTTATCCTATCAGGAGCTCTACGAGAGCGAATGGTTGACATGCGTGACATTGACAGCAAAAATGGAAACGGACAAGTCACGCCATTCTTACATCACTTTGCAGCAAAGAATTCAATACGCAGTCAATGGTTTTTCAATCATACAATTACACATCCTCGATGTCAGGAAAATTCAATGGATGCCAAGCAAAGATATCAGAGACCCCTGCCAGACATGTGCGAAGAAGAACACATAAAGTTTCTGGAAAACGAAAATATTGAAATTCAAAAACATTTGAACAACAGTAACCTACATCTGAGCAGGTATGGTGATGGTGTTCTTGCAAATAACTTTTTAGATATTTTGTGTGCATGAGAGGAAACATACTTAGGGCACTGTCAGCACACACACAGCAGCGAGGAAGCGTATGGAGAGGATGACTCTGGGTCTGATAATACTGCTGTTCTATCAAGTTTCTTAAACTTAATGAACAGCAGTGTTCCCATGTAATCCTCTCCGGACGCTGACGGTAACAATGTAATCCACGATGGTACTGATAACGAATCTGTCTCTGAGCAAGACGATGCAAATACAGCATTGAACAATATTCGACTAAAAATGCCGGAAAACATTTTTTAACATTAAATTTTGATATGCCGAACACGATAAGATCAAAAATGTTCCATACGCTATTTTTAGACTGGGGTAATAGAACCCAGTCTTCTCAACTAAAATATCTCGTGTCAATACAATCCTTTTGCAATTGCAACGTGAAACTTGGCGAACATTCCTTTTTCTAGCTGGGAAATACGATAAAATTAAGCTGTTATCGAAATATTTTCCCCAAGTGTCATCTTTCGACTGGGGGTACTTAAACCCAGGCCTCTAAGCCAACATTTGAATATTTAACACCACCCATCTACAATACAAACATGAAAATTAGTCTTCTTGTAAATTTTGACACGGGAATACGATGAATTTGAGACCCAAACAAAATGTTGTCCCGGAGTACTATTTTTCGCCCAACAAAGCATTTATGGATAATACCTTCTGCTAATAATACCAATGAGGTACAATCTAGCAAATGTACCTTATCTTAGATGGAGAATACGATTAAATTGTGGCCTTGTTGAAAATTCCCACCAAATGCTATTTTTAGATAGGGTGCTCGAACACAAGTTCCCTGAAATAGAATTTAGTGATATAACACCATCTGATAACACTGCAGAAGTGAAAAATATTCTTGCTATATATCTTCATACAGAGTATGCAATACATTTGCGAGACTGTCTAAAAAATGCCCTCATAATTATCTCTCTTAAGTACTCTCAACTACAATTTGCTTAAAGTACTCAATGAACACAAGAACGCAATTAATTTTTATGAAGAAATAATATCTAACCTATCCGCAATGATTGCCCGAAATAACAAAGCATAATTTTTAGAATTGAATTTCAGAACATTCTCTGTTACACTTCTACAGCTCTGTGCACTCAAGTCCAAACATTTTGCATTAGCACCTAGTGTTTTAAATAATTCTGCATTTATCAAGCTTTAGGCAGGATTTTGACACTTCAGGAATGGTTATCTATATTGGAGAAGCATTATCATTGGTCACCATGCGATTCAAAGCAGCGAATAAATTCCGATTTGTTGCCTTTCCTTAGCTTGCCATTTTCAGATACAGCTGATAGGTAAGAATAATTCTCGTGCGAAAAGAAGTCCTCGCAGTCACTCCTTAAAATTTATGACATAAAAAGCTGTCCGCCAAACTTGGTTGATTAATGGAAAAGGTTTCCTCTGCAATTTCACAATCGCGTACCTGTTCAAGCCATTCCTCAGCTTCAAAGAAATGTAATGTTCGTCTTGTTCATTCGCATAATTTTTTTGCCAATTGGGAACGCCTTCTGCTGCTCAAAAATGTTCTCACATGCTCTAAACAAAATACCTTTAATTGCAACAATCTTTCATGTAATGCTGTCATCCGCAGTGAGAGAGTGGACCTACTCCAGAAGCGTGGCAGTCATGTTGGTTGGTCCGGTGCTATCTCAAAAGTTTGAGCAACCTTGCGAAAGAAAACCAAGGTTGCTTCTTTCAATTTGAGCAACCCTAATAATACGATTTGATTGGCTAAAACAAGAAATTTTAAATTTGAGTTTGCTCTCGCGTAACCTGAGCAACCCTCTGTGGCAAATTTAATTGGCCCATAGCACTATTTTTTAAATCAAGCGTTGCTCCCGCCAAGATATCAAAAAAATGTTACAACATTGTACAATATCCAGACCAAACTCAAGCCAAACCAAAGAAGCTTGATGAAGAGAACTTTCTGCAAGTGTAAAGTCTTGAATCAAAATTTCACAGATTAAATATATGTAAAATAATAATATTTTTGTTTGCGTTCTCCTGTATAGTTCTTGATGGACATTACCAAAACATTGTCACTAAAATACAGAAATTTTGTACTCATTTGTAAAAAAGAAGAATTTTAATAATCATTTCTTTGGAAAATTGACGGGTGCTTGAGCAACCTGAGCACCACCCTGAATCCGCCCCTGAAGTATTGTTATTATTAATTTCTTAGAATTTTCGTATTTCTTCCTATCTTTAGATATATTTATGTCATGTATATTTTGACATTCATATCTTTCGCAAATATATCAAGCAGTTAATGAAAGCAAGACATTAGCTAAGAGAATCTTAAAGCAAAAGCCAGATGAAGAATTTGTTAAGTAATTCAAAACAGAGGACGCTAACAATGCTTCTGCTGAACTTGTCTGCAAATTCTGCAATAATTTTAATTTTAAATAAATAAATTCGATCAAAAATTCAAAGGTACCTTATCTACATTCACGTATGCATAAATAATAAGTGGATTAAAACGTTTAAGATAAAAATGTCTAAAATTGTCACACATCAATTACTGCCTTCTACGGGCTGAAAAACCCTTCTGAGGAAGAAGTGAACCCACATGAGGCCAATGTATTTATTATTAAAGCTTTTCAGTGGTTGATAGACTCGTTACGTGTCTATTCCACACAGAAATTAAAGTGAAATAAAAGATAAAATGAATGGCAGGCAGACGAAAAGGAAAATTTAGATAAGAAAATATCTGGTATGCAGCATAGGATGCAATTTCCGATCAGTCTCTGACTTTCTGGCTGTTACTAAAAGAATAAACGGGGGAATCGGAAAGCTAGGATTCTGAAAAACGGAAAACATCGGGAACAGTATGAAATATGATTGTGGAGTTTCCGGCATTTTAAAAACCTTTTAAATGCGAGTAGTGAGATCACTGTATATGATACAAGTCTTTCTTTCAAGGCACTAGAGGGATATGAATATTAGATAATTTACAGAGAAATGAGCCATAATGTTGAGATTTATAGTATTTTGATCAATGACTTTGAAAGCGCTTAAAGTAAGGGTTACTAAAATGGGGGAATCGGGGGTAATTAGTATAACAAACAACTTGCATGACTTATTTTGAAAGGTTCTTTCATAGTGAAACTTTTTAGTTTTATATGTGGGACAATTTCATGTAACCATTTAGCATGGTTTACCCCCAATGCCCAAGATGCATTGCATGGGATACAGAAAATTTGATGTGCAGGAAAATTGTGTAGGGAAATCTACGTTCTGTTTTCAAGTTGCAAAAACGGAGAATTTTCGACGGGCTATCATAAATCGTGTGCTACACCACTTACGATCGTTAAAATCAATATGATTAAAGTTAATTTTTGGGGATTTTCTAAGCGCTTTTTTATTGTGTCATAAACGACTTAAGAAAAGGTTTGATCTCACAGAATCACAGAAACATTGAAAAAGATATGCAAAAACATATTTAAATTGTGCATGGAAATCAACGTTTTGCTTTCAAGTTGCAAAATTGACAGTTGATATGCAAAATCCTATTTCAAGGATGAATTACAACAAACTTATAGAAAATGTAAGTTATTCATTTTGCTCATACACGCTTGCAATTGTGTCACAGCTCAAAGTGCATGATGAGTCATACTTGGTTACCTTCAGCAATTGCAGTCAAAGGGCTTAAAAGGTATCCTCAATTGAAGCGAGGAAATGAGTGGCATCGGGTAAACCAAATTCATTGCAAATGGAGATTCTTCAGCATATATCACAATATCTGAAGAACAAGGTAATAAATGTGTCGGGAATGCTCAGCGTTAGGGCAAGCAAGTTTAAGGATAGGAAGTGCATTGGCGGAAGAGGAAGACTGACAAAGAAGATCATTTACGAGACGCATTGTTTTTAATGGTAGCAATTCAGTTTCAGTTTAATTTTAAATTTCCATACTACATACAAAAATAATCAAAACATTCAAATAACATACAACTTAAATAAACACAACAATAAACTTACATAAGTACACTTAAATTTACTATTCTTTTTTTACTAATTTGCATATAGTTAAAGGAGTTAATGGAATTTCTTAAAGGAGGGACTCTCAAAGTAGTTGCTGAACTAACGAGAAGAGAGCACCCCCTTTCCTAGTAAAACGCATATATGCATTATTTGTAATTTCATAAATTTGACGTCGTAAATCAAAATCAATGAATAAAATTCAATTTAATTTTTTAGTGCAGTATTACATGGAATTTAGTATAAATTTTTAAGTTTGAATATTTTGATGGATAAATTCTTATTTCTGCTAGTAGATCGTTCCACATTTTTGCCCTTATGTATCGAATGGACTTCAAGGCATATTGAAGGCTGTTTTTTTTAGTCAAAAATATATTAACACTTTTAGACTGCCTAGTTAAGTGCTGATGGATACTTTCGTTAAGAAAAAAGAAATTATGAAAGCAAGAAGGATTTGTCTTTTTGACAGATTCATGAACAAAAATTAATAGCTTCCTTTGAAAAATGTCTTGAAGTGTCGCAAGAAGTGAAAAATGTCTGAACACTATGTTCCAGAATATACAATACGTCGCTGAGTTCTCTCTGTAACTCACATTTAAAAATGCTAAATATTATTTCACTTACATTAATTTCACTTTTATTGTTTGTGTATTTGGTTAAGATATATTGTAAAAGTCTGCAATGAATAACGATTTTCATTCGTTTGCAGAAAAATTTGCTGATGTTCTTTAGTTAGAGTTGATTCAAAATTTTCATGCATTTTAGCTATAGAATTTTAGAATATTCCTTCCTTCAGTCGTCTGCCCTTTTGCGGTTGTACCTTCAGAATGGCAGCAAAAAGACTCTATTCTTGATGCATGCGCTCTCGAAGCAAAAATTTCTCCTGGTATTTTGAAAGACTGACATTCTAGAAAAAAATTTTGTTTTTAAAATTTGAGTAAAATCGTTAATATATTCATAGTGGGCGTCTGAAGTGGATTCTTTTTTCATTGTAATACAAAATGGGCACTGAGATGAAGTAAGATCAAAGTACGTCTGTCTGTTTTGGTAGTTATAGATGACAATTGTCCTTCTAGATTAATTATGTTTTTATAACATTGATATGCAATGCTTTGGGGCTTTTCCGAATTTTCGATTTCCAGATTTCTTTAGATTAGTAGCTTATTAGATTGGTAGATTTAAGGTTGGTAGCTAATCTTCATGATTTCTTTAAAGTTATATTTTGATCTTAAATTAATTGGTATTTTTGATGATTTATGCGCTTGAGTTTTTCTGACAATTCATTGATGAAGGATACAATTGTTGTTCAGTTGAAAATCTTCTTTTTACATTCCAATGATATATAAACAAGTGAGCTAGGTGTGCAATCTTGAGATAATTGTTTTAAAAACGTTGATAACTTTCGAATTAGCTTGAATACGCAACGGGTAGCTTTTAGTTCTCCACTTACAAATATAATTGTTGATCTGTTAACTCAGAAGATGCATTATAATAACTGTGTTTGGATATTTTCAATATTATAACTATCCCACACTTTATCGCTGATATTTGCATAGATGCTCTAAACTTCAGATCCGTAGAGCAGAATTGGTGCAATAGTGCTATCAAAATGTTTTAATGCAGCTTAAGCATATTTGGCCTGGGTAGAAAATTTAATATTCTTGTCGAGGAGGGCCATTTTGGAGGCCACACATTAAAAGGGGATCAAGAAAAATTATAGGCCGATACCTTTACTACCACAACTGTCTAAAATTATAGAAAAAGTGGTACATAAGTTACTTGGATGAAAACAACATCCCTTATTCACTGCAAGCCGGGCTTCACAAAAATCATTCCACAGATTCATGATTATCTTACCTGAATGACAGTGTTATTGCAGGTTTTGAGAAAGGAATAACAACTGTACTGATTCCAATAGATCTTCAAAAAGCAATAAATACCATAGACCACAAAAGCTTCTTAGACAAACTGGGACTCATCGACTTCAGTAACGAGGCAATTTTATGGTTCAAATCCTATCTTGAAAACCATATATAAAAAAAATATATATGGGGCTAAGTGGACACCCCTGATGTACGCCTCTAAAAAAATTGAACTAAGTTGCATGTTTTGAACCGAATTTGAATGCACATTCTGTGTTATTATATATGGTTTGAAATATTTGCAGAATTTATTGCAGATACAATTATTTTAAAGTTTGTATAATAAACCTTGATGCCATACTGTGTCAAACGTCTTTGCAAAATCAGTAAGAGCAGCATTTTGCTTTGATTGTTCTCGTACATGTTTGTTTGTTTGTTTGTGTTTTTAGGGTAAACACATGACCAGTTGCTCTGAATTTCTGTTCGAGCCAGATCTAATTTGGGTTGATTCAAGTTTTTGATTCTGTTATATAAAATTATGGAAAGTAAATTTGAACCTTGTTTTTTCTACGCAGATACTCTGCAATTGTTTGGGTTCATTTTATTTCCTATTTTTATTTTATTTGCTATTTCCATTTTATTTCTTATTTTGGGTGTGATTTTGTTTATTTGCAATTTCCATTTTATTCCTTTACATCGCGATTTCGGAATGGTATTCAGTTTCATTAATTCAGTTTCAGTTTCAGTTTATATATAAATTTTTTAACTCTCTTGCATTAAAATATATTATACAACAACAGAAATTATTTATATGTTACAATATTAACACAACAAAGCTAACTAAAGCAAATTAAATGAAGTTAGAAATAGTAGAATTCTTTTGGAGTGGCTCTCAAAGTATGTAAATAAACGAGAAGAGAGCCCCCTTACCCCTGTCTGTTGCGTAGACACAAATAAATGTAATATTCAGTTTTATGTTAATAAAATATTTAATTCGTAACAAGCTATATAAATGGAATATTCAATTTGCAAAATATTCAATATTTGAATTTTGAATATTTTCCTAAAGCATCACAGTTTTGCAGATGAATTTTCAATTTTTTTCTATACAAAATTTTTGAGGAAGAATTTCTAATCTCTACTGGTAAGATGATGCTTCCAACTGAGATTTTCACCCAAGAGGAGTCCTAAAAATTTAACAGATTTTACTCTGGAAATGTGCCTTTTACCTATTTTAATTATTATGTTAGGAAGATTGAAATTCCAGAAGAGTGTAAAATTATTTAATTAGTATTACTTATATTCAATGAGAGCCTATTTGCATCAAGCCTTTTTTTTACAGATTTAGGCTCAGTGTTAACATTTTTAACAAGTTTTTCAAATGTAAGATTTGTCTTTTTGCAGTAGTCATCGAAAGCAAACACGATGCAATTCTCCGTACTTTAAAGCTTCAGAGTTAAGCTTTGCTAATTATATACATTTTTAAAAATAAGAAATCTGACTAAGGCTCCACTTGTAAAAGTTTCTCAAAAATTTCTCAATTGATAATGGAAAAAATTCTGTTTTAACCATGAGCTTTTTTAACAAAAACTTTTATGAAAACTGGGTATTATAAATTGCAAGGATAAAAAATTATAAACACGATCTTCAGTGAACGTTTCCCTAGGGGGGTCACTCGAATTCATTATATACGGGGGGGTCTATCCGATAATTTGGGTAAGAATTTGCTATATGATCCGATACTTTTGGGTACCTGATTTGCAAAATATTTTTTTTTATATACTTTTGGGTAACTGATTTATAACATATATCTTTTCTGATACTTTTGGGTTTATTCAATGCATACCAGATGCAAAACAGTCCTGATTTTTTTTCAAAAACTTTCAAAACAAGGTTTTTGCAATCCAGCCATGTAGAAAGTCGCAAACAAAATACAAGATAATTATTGATTATGACTGAATTCAACAATTGAAGAGAATTTCGACCTCAAATCTTCCTTACATAATGATAATGTATATTCAACAGAAAAATTAAGCACAGATTTAAAACATAGACTGATACTTTTGGGTGAGCAAAAATTTCAGTTGACACTTTTGGGTGAGCAAAATTTTAAGTTGACATTTTTGGTGAATTTTGAAAATTGTGGATGTACCTCCCCGTATATAAAAAATTTGATTGACCCCCCCTGTGTCCATTTCATTAATGAATCTTCATCAAAAAATTGAAAAGTTTCTCAGTAATTTTTCATTCACAAGTAAAAGTTTCTTAAATTCTTTAAAGTTGGTTATCGTTCCATTTTAAATATGCTCGACATTGCGCCAAGTTTGTGCCAGTTGGTCTGAATAAAATTGTCGGAATACCACTCTTGTCATTGTTAGGCAATCCAGAGGCGGATGCAAGGAAAAAGCTGACTGATGCTCTTGCGCCGAAGGCGCAGAAGATAAGGGGCTTGGGGGTGAATTGTCAAAAACTTTTGGGGGACATACCCTGTTTTTCCCATGTAAAATGGCCACGCCCTTCATTTTAAAAACAAAAATAGGTCTGCAATTATAAAATTAATCACAGTGAAACCTTTAACTACAAAATAGAAAAAAAAATAGCAAAATTTCGTAGTTTACGTAAACATTTTTGTATTTGACTTCTACCATTGTAAAATTTAGTTGACTGCTCTAAACGAAACAAAAGCAATACCTCTTAAAATAAAATTTACTGAATAATTCAGGAGCCTTAGAGCTTGAAAGAATTTAACAAGAAAAATGAGCTGGATTTTAAAACCCAAATCCCTACCTCACCTGCCTCGCTGGCAGGAAGTTTTGAGCCCGATGTCTTTCTGGCTGTATTGAATAGAAACTTCAACTCAGCTCAAATTAAATCGAATCAAATGCACGCATTTAATTCCTTGGTAATATAATTTAAATCAATTTCGATACTTATACTTAATTTGTAAATATCCTTGTCTCTGAATGAGGAATCTCTATATTGTACAGCAATTCTGCGAGCAACTTCGCCACAAAAAGACTGTTAGAAGCAGCCATGATGCAGACCGATTACAAGCGCTTCCGCATCG
Organism: Phacellophora camtschatica; assembly: GCA_036873815.1. Lineage (NCBI taxonomy): Eukaryota > Metazoa > Cnidaria > Scyphozoa > Semaeostomeae > Ulmaridae > Phacellophora > Phacellophora camtschatica. The sequence continues at coordinate 13,893 of JAYJMH010036255.1, forward strand.
CATGAGCGATCTTTTAATTTCGCAAATCTGGTCTGGCATTTTTACTCCTATTTTTTCAATGCTTGAGCATCAGGAAAAGTAAGCTATGATTTGTCAAATTGAGTATTTTGAATCTGACTCATGCTCCCACCAGAATGACTCTTTTTCTAACAATTTGTTTGGTTATCAAAAAAAATTCAAATCTGTTAAAATATACGAACAATATACGAAAGGCAAGAGATAAATTTGCAAAGCGAAAGATTTATTGTGTATTATGTGATGTATGACCCTAAACAAGAGATTTTACACCTTTTGACGAGGAAAGGCAATTGACAATAAAGTATTATTTTTTACAATGTACTCCTTGCAAAGTGCAAAATTTTCACTTAAAGATTTCGAATGAATAGGTTGCAACTATAAAGTGAATTTGCTTATACTAATAAAATATATTTTATTAAATTCAACTTTCCACAGAAGACGTTTTACCGACGATTTCCCAAAAATTAACCAAGATGCTCCATTCAATGATTTAAGAGCTTAAATATACACGTTTTAAATAACTCAAAACCTGGTTCGCCCAAAATAAAAAATTAAAATTAAAAGTTCGACTGTCCTTCCCAGACTTAGCCTAAGATTTAAGTTTTGAAATTGTGTTTTTTCGGACATGCTGTCCGAAACAAGGTTGCAACGTAATACATGGATAAAAAGCACGTTTTCCTTTGGGAAATCGTTTGGTATACATTCCTAACTTCAAATAAGCTCTTTCCCAATCGTTGATCTCAAACAGTTTTTTACCATCGTTAACTTTGAGAATGCTCGCTCGCAATCTGTTCGTATACGATATTGGTAGATGTAGAAGGACATTGTCCAGCCACCGGCAAATAAACGCATAAACACTTTGAAGATTAGATCGTGCAATTAACTGAAGAACTGAATATTTCCTAATTAGAGAAGCTCACCAGACATATCTGATATTCCTTTTTCTTTTGGTTTTGAATAATTGAAAATGAAAGAGCTGTACTCTTCTTTTTATCGATCTGTAACCAAACCAGATCTGCTTTCCACTTTGCTGAAAGCTGTTGCACACATTTCCTAACAGGAACATTTTATGAGATTTCGGACCAAGTGCCGAATATATCGAAAATTCCTACAACAGGGTGGGCAACCAACCCTCCCCCCCGGCCACTGCGGCCCTGATCAAGTGGCATTTCTACACCTTTTGAATAAGAAAACACTGGACTCCGATGCTCAGAATTGAGGCTCTTCGTTGCGGGGTTTTTCTGCGACCCATCACAGTTTTGCCATCAGTATCAAAAATTTACGTAAGGCTGCTGCAAGATCAGATGCTGCCTTTTGTCCAAAGTTTCTTATCCTCATTTCTTTGTGGGTTCCGAGAGGGCTATGTTACACAGCATGCACTCCTTGATTTTGTGGAGACCTGCAAGAAGTCAATAGACAGCGGAGGCGTTGCATGGGGCCGTCGTTACAGACCTTTCGAAAGCCTTTGATCGTCTAAATCACGAACTTTCGATTGCAAAATTGGAAGCACACGGCTTCAGTAGACCTGCACTGCTGTTCATCCATTGCTATCTTACCGATAGGAAGCAGAGGGTAAAGGTAAATTGTTCATTCAGGACGTGGACAAAAACCGTCTTAGGTGTACCGCAAGGTTCAGTCTTGGGAATTTTTTTCAGGTCCCCTTTTTTTCAATATATACCTGAATGATTTATTCATGTTCTTGGAGGAAGCCAAAGTCTGTAGCTATTGCGGACGATACAACAATTTTTGCGTGTGGTCCGAAGATCGAAACCGTCATTGCACACTTAGAGCATGATGCCCTTAAAATAACTGAATGGTTTCCAAATATTTTTATGAAGCTAAATGAAGACAAATGTCATTTAATGATGAGATAATGAAATAACAATGAAAATAGGCGAGGCCTGTGTGAAAGAAAGTACAGAGGAAAATCTTCTCGGCAAAACTTTTGATCAATCACTATCTTTTAAAAAAACATGTCAAGACCCTATGCAGAAAGGCCGGCCAAAATCTCCATGCTCTTGCCCGTATATCCTGCTACATGGACACTGAAAAATTGCAGCAGTTAATGAGAGCATTTGTGTTATC